>CACRXK020002511.1:14985-34123 GCA_902702795.2 Paramuricea clavata | reverse complement strand
CAGAGTGCTGTAGTGTTATGTAGCACTTTTAAAAAAGGTTGTATACTTTGCAGAGTGCTGTAGTGTTATGTAGCACTTTTAAAAAAGGTTGTATACTTTGCAGAGTGCTGTAGTGTTATGTAGCACTTTTAAAAAAGGTTGTATACTTTGCAGAGTGCTGTAGTGTTTTGTAGCACTTTTAAAAAAGGTTGTATACTTTGCAGAGTGCTGTAGTGTTATGTAGCACTTTTAAAAAAGGTTGTATACTTTGCAGAGTGCTGTAGTGTTATGTAGCACTTTTAAAAAAGGTTGTATACTTTGCAGAGTGCTGTAGCATTTTGTAGCACTTTAATAAAGGTTGTATACTTTGCAGAGTGCTGTAGCGTTTTGTAGCACTTTAAAAAAAGGTTGTATACTTCGCAGAGTTTTGTAGTGTTTTGTAGCACTTTAAAAAAGGTACCATTGGGCCAATGGAACTGTAGATTCTGTTTACCGTCCACCGCCCGCATGTGCTTGCAACTACCGCAAAAATTTTTCATTATTAATTATTTTCATTATTTGTCATTATTTTTACTTTTACGCATCGAAACTTTCAAATCAGTCAGCATTGGTTCGGTACACTCGGAAATTCACGAGTCTGAGTCCATCTGACATGTGCAAATTCGAAAACAATGGTGTGACAAAGAAATTTTTAGCAAAGGAAACTGGCCAAAAATGATAAAAGAATGCTGGACAAAAGTGTTGATGATCGAGATCAAAAGAAAACGATTTAAGGATAATTTCTGGTCGGAAAATAGATAATAACAAAAATAATGAAAAATGAATAATGAAAAAGAACCGCATCAGATTTTTTAATTTCTCGGACGGTAAACAGAATCTACAGTTCCATTGGCCTTGTATACTTTGCAGAGTTTTGTAGTGTTATGTATCACTTTAAAAAAAGGTTGTATACTTTTTTTTTAATTTTAATTTGCCCTCCAAAAAGATGTATATATATATTAAGCTATTTACAATATTATATTTTTATAAGGGCTAGGAGCCTACTAGAAACCTTGACAGGCTTTTTACAGGCAAAACAAAACAATTAATAACTATAGTCTATAATCTTATATACAAAGTTGATTGTTCAATTGATTATACATAGTATATAGCAACGTAAATTACATGTATAACCACTACCTAGTACATGTTAACATGCATATATATAATATACACATATACACACACATATATACACGCATATGTATATACATATATATAGTTGCAATGTATGCATATAGAAACTTGAAGAAGTTCAAAATACATGAAATTGTCGTTTAGTCTATTAAGTCTAAGATTAAGTACTGCAGTTTTGTAAGAGGTGCTTTTTAATTATTTTTTTCAAAGATTGAAGGGATCTAATATTTTTATATTTTTTTCCAAACCATTCCAAATATCAACTCCCTTGTTTTAAAGAGTATGTTTTACATAATTGGTTCTTTTATAAGATTTATGAAGCTGTGATTTTTTCCTTGTATTGTATTGATGAACATCATTATTAACTGTGAAATAGTTGGTGAATGCTTCGGGTAAATTTTTTAAGTTAAAATATCGAAACATGAATAAACTGGTTAATTAAAAAGTCATTTACTTGAAAAATGTTTAGTATTTCTAAATGTTTGAAAATAGTTTCAGTGTGTTCAGAGTATATTATGTGCATAATTTTCTTTTGTATATTCATTATCTTTTGAATTCTAGTTTTATACGTATTACCCCAGATTAGGTTCCCATAAATCAGATATGGATAGACCAGTGCATAATAAACTAGCTTCAGAGTATTAAGATTGGTAAAATGACATATTCTGGAAATGATACTTGATGCTTTTATAATTTTTTTAGAGATTAAATTAATATGTTCTTTCCAGGTTAAGCACTCGTCAATAACAACGCCTAGAAATGTAGTGTCTTTAACTTGCTTAATTATTTGTTCATTTATAGAAATAGTTACATTATGTTTTTGTTTTTTCTTCGATGATCTAAATAACATAAATTTAGTTTTCGCCGTGTTTATAGATAATTTATTTATATTCAGCCAATCCGATATTTTATTGATTTCTATTTGCATTATTTCATTAAGTGTTTTTAGACAGGTATGACTATAAAATACATTAGTATCATCTGCAAATAGAATAATAGAAACTATTTTACTGCAGTTTTGAATATCATTTATATATAATAGAAACAGCAGTGGCCCAAGTATTGATCCTTGTGGGACACCACTTTTTATTATCATTTCATTTGATTTTACATTGTTGTACTTGACGATTTGTTTTCTATTCTCCAAATAATTTTTAAACCATTCTAGACAGTTACCTCTTATACCATAATATTCTAGCTTTTTAATCAGAATCCCGTGGTTAATTGTGTCGAATGCCTTTGATAGATCAAGGAAAATACCTATTGTATATTTCCCTCCATCTATACCTTTTGTAATTTTTTCAACAAGTTCAAGTATTGCAAGTTCGGTTGATCTATTTTTCCTAAAACCATATTGGTGCTTGGAAAGAATTTGGTTTTTATCAATGAAACTAATTAATCTGTTATACATTAGCTTTTCAAGTAGTTTAGAAAAGCAAGAAAGAACTGAAATTGGTCTGTAATTTTTAAACTTGTTATTTTCATCTGCTTTAAAGATTGGTGTTACTATTGCTAATTTTAAATTTTCAGGAATAATTCCATTTACAAATGTTAAATTAAATATATGAGTAAGTGGTTTTGTAATTTCTCCTGCCGATAATTTTATTATCTTACTACTAATATTATCGTATCCTGGACTTTTATTTGAGTCTATGTTTTTAATTTCAGTTCACGGCGGTCGGTTGCTATGCAAAATCCTCCCGGAAGCGCAGGCTCGCATTGTCAGCAGAGTAGCCATTAATAATCAAATTTGCCACCAAAATGTTCAAATATGGCGGCCGGCGATGTCTCTTCGAAGTTATCTAATCTAAACTTAGGCGCGGATAACAATGAAATGGAGAGACCAAAGTATTTTTGGAACCGAGCTTTGGTGGCTACGAAATTTAATTTTGAGCCTACCTGGCTTGACGCAACATGGAAGGCCGAACAAAAACCAAATTTCGGAATGCGAAATTTGCACTAAGCCACGGTTACCGCGGTATTGCAGAATATACACAATATACTCTACCACTGCACCAATATACACTGCATATTTTGTATACATATGCTTCACAGTGTATGCTCATCTACTATACACAATATACATGTGACAAATATGTCTATAGTCAAAACTGTATATTCTCGCTTTTATCAACTTGCTATAGCCTATAGCTAGTCTATATATATTGTGTATATAGTGTATAGACTATGGTATACATATACAAAATATACACAATATACATGCCTATTTAGACATAGTTAAAACTGTATATACTGTATATTCTCGCTTAATTTTATCAACTTGATTGTAAATATTAATGCATGCAGATATATGAAACGTTGTTTTGTAATCAAATATTCTATTACACATTTTAGCACTCAAACCGGTCTTATAGTTATATTTATACCTAGCACAAGTCATAAAGGCATGTTTCATCGTACTTAAAGGAATCCCGCTTTATATACAATCAATGACGCATAGTCATATGATATATAAATCATAAAGGCATATATGTTTCCTCCTTCCTAAAAAAACCCGCTTTATACATTCAGTGACTGACACATAGTCATATATGATACATAAGTCATAAAGGCATGCATATGTTTCCTTGTTCTTAAAAAAATCCCTCTTTATACATAAGACATGTACATGTACTCACTGATATTCACTCAAACACTCCCTATACAGTATACATACTTTAAATTTGACTATATACCGATAATACGTATATTGAGTATATATGTATACACTATTTAGCCTACATACACAGTATACACTGTATATAGCTACTCTTTGACATTCAGTCAAACAGGCAATATGACACTATATATACTCTTTGACATTCACTTAAACACTCACTATTTACATTTCTGACAATATACTGATAAAATATATATATATATATATATGACATTCACTCACTCACTATATATACAACGTACCATACAATTTTGACAATACATTGTCTATTGTGAATATGTATATAGGCTGCAGAATATGCACAATATATCCTACATGTCTATAGTGTATACATATACACAATATACAACCTATTCTGTATATATACACACTATTTACACAATAGACATAAAGTGTAGGCTATATTCTGCAATATCTGGGCATGCTCGAAATAGTAGGAGTTATTTTATATTTTTCATAATAAATACACCTTACGAAATCTTTCGCAGGTATCAGTTACATTAATAATATACCTGAATTCAGTGTCAACACGAATTTTGTGCTCATGCCACATCAATATTAATCAATATCATATTTATGTGGAACACTGCACTGTAAATCAGTTTGAATTACTATGGTACATGAGTGCATGCCAATGAACCATTCACTGATCTGCAAATGAGCTGTATATGTAAATACATAAAGCCGTGGATCAATGGACAAAATATTAGTGTTAAAATTAGCTGTAATTTCAAGAGTCAATCCATAATAGTATAAAATAGCTTTTAACAACAGTATCATGTTCAACTATCTATAGGTCATTGATATTGTTTAGTATATGACGGCCTGTCTGGTTCAATGATAATACAATCGTAATAGGGAATAGTACAATTCTTCTTCCAATTGTCTGAGGTCCTGAACCGTCTGGTTCCCTGCAAACACCATCTGCACGACCTTAAGACCTTGAATAGACTATCTAATATTATTACAGTCATATACAAGTATTATAATAATACATACAATTAAACCTCATATTAACTGAAAATAATTTCACTAACTGGTTGTAGATGCCTGTTCCTCTGTATATTTTGCAAGCTCTTCTAGTTCCTGACTTTTGGACGAAATTTGATAGTCGGCCTGGTTTAAATTTGCTTCCCAACATTGAATTTCCTTCCTCGGACTGATCACTTCAGCTCGACTTGCCTTGAGATTGTATACAGGAGAATTCACCCAGAATTTGCGAGACTGCTTCTCAGAATTACATTTTCCTCTATGATTTGAACTCTTATTACACCTTTTACCTTTTCTGCATGTAGATAATGGGCTGTAAATAGCAATACACATTATAAATAAATGAAAATTAACGATATACTTCGAGACGAAGGAATCCAATATGGCGAACGCATATTGCTATAAATATGCAAATGAAACACGATTTCGAACGAAGTTCCTTACCTATTTCCTGAGCTTGATCCCAGTTTAAATGAAACAAAATAAGATGATTTCCAACTTTGATTTTAGTTTTTCTTCCGAGAATGAGATTTAACAAAGTTATCGCGATTATTCGACGAAAATATGGCGAAATTTCCGGTTTTGTTGAATTTACACGGAATATATACACTACTAAGGGCATAGCAGCCCACTAAACGACTGAATTTAAATTAAAACTACAATGAAATTATAAAATTTAACGAAAATAATCACAAATTAGCGAAATATATTGCAAAATGTAGCTTATATTAAATCTCCACTCGATTGACCTATCGGCGAACTGACGTATATTAAAGTATACCTAAGGTTGGCAAGGGGTTTCAACTGATTGAACTACACACAAGAAATATATCGGTAATATTTTAAAAAATAGAAAGAAACTAGCTCTAAAAACAACATAAATATAAACAAGGATAATTTTACTAACCTGTCTGTAACTTTTTTTGTCAAAGTACAGCTTTAAATGTTGATAAATTTACGAAAGTTTACGGTGTTTTTTCGATATTTTTCTCTGTGACTATGCGGGATGCTCGCATCCTGCTACTGGACAAATTTTTCAAAATAAAACTCTGCTGTTCATTGGCTGTAGCAAGTTTCGTCGTCAGCGATTTCGTTCGTTACTTACGACGAAACTTGCTACAGCCAATGAACAGTCGCCATAGAAACACGAAATCTGTCTTAAGGCGGTTTTCCACGAGGCGAAATTTTTCGACCGAATCGAAATTTCTCTTTGTTTCATGAGCTCTCGAGCAGAACTAATTGTAAAAAGACAAAGAGAAATTTCGTTTCGGTCGAAAAATTCCGCCTCGTGGAATCAGGCCTTTAAGGTAGCGTCAGTTCGACGGGAATTTTAAACTTATTTCGCAACATATTGGGAAAATTGACAACATATATCACTTTCGAGAGTGTAGTTTGTTCTATTAAAATATTTAAAAAACAATTTCACTGCGACAAAAGCTTGAAAAGCTCAAAATAATACCTAGCTACTTCGCCACTCATATAAATTGCTTGCGCCATTGTTTACGTGTCACGTGACCAACCAGTTGATGCGGCCGACCACCGTGTTTTCCATGAAATTGCTTTTTTAAGACACGTGAATGGTGTGAAACGGCTTTTTTTTTCGTTGTGAAACGTGATCCATACCCCCCTTTCCCTCCCTCACGCTAGATAGTGCATCTTGTTATATAGCTAGCGTGAACACCAAACGTGATTGACTGATTTGTGGTCACGTGACTTCAGATAAATGCAATGTTTCCCGCCGGGCAACAAGTGAAAAATTGTTGCCCGCCCCGACCGGCCACGTACATAAATAAACAAAATGGCGGCACAACTACGATAATTAGAAACTACGATTTTCCAAGTTTGTGTTCAAATAAAGAATGTAAAAGGGAAGAAAAATACAGAACAGGAAACAGGATATGCTGCCGAAACCGTTTAAGTAGGTTCTTTAATTTTAAACTCGTTTACACTATAGAGTTTTTGCCACGAAAAATAATTGTTGTATATATATGAATGTTGTTGATGTTGATTTTTGTTCGTCGCTATATAACAAAACACTTAATGTCTGTTCCCTCGGGAAATAGTTAGTTTTGTTTTCCCTCGAATCTCAATGTTTCCCTCGACTTCGTCTCGGGAAACATTGAGACTCTCGGGAAAACAAAACTAACTATTTCCCTCGGGAGCAGACATTAAGTGTATATTATTATTCTGAAATTCAAAAATTGAAGCCTTGATTGGAGACTCAGGATATTCCCATGAAATGAGAAGGCTCGTATGTTTTCTGCTTCTTAAACAGGGGACTTAAAGATTAAGATAAACCTATTCGAAATACATATTCAAACTATTCAAAGTTATTGTTGTTTTTTGAGCGTTTATTAGCGAGTGGGAATCTCCACATGGGCGCCATCTATTCAAATGAGGGTAACCGCTGGAATATTCTTGGCTTCAATTTTGTTAAAAGAGATGCGCTATCTAGTGTATAGTATAAGATATCTATGCATGACTTCAGCCCCCTCTCATTCAAAATTACATTGGCCCAGCCCCAGAAACTATTTTAAAACTTGTGATCTGCTCCCAATCCAACCAGCCCACCCTCTCTCATAAGGGAAAGTACATTTATTATGCTGAGGGGGGGGGATGAAGATGTTAAGGGAGGGGTCCGAAATATTTTCTGGCATTAAAGGGGGGGCTCTGAAAGTTCTTGATATACTGAAAGGGGGGGGGCTCTAAACTTTTCAAAGGTTTGACCCCAGCAAATTAAAGTTAAAATTTTTACATCAGTTTCAGGTAAAATTTGCGTAATAAAGTAATTATTTTTGTGAAATGATAACCATTTTTGTAAAATACAGTCAATTTACTTGCAATTTGTCTGCGAAATTTGCTTTAGAAAACGCCAGACTTCAGTCCTAGAGCTTCGAAAATGTAAAAATTTTCTGGGGGAGGACCCCAGACCCCCCTTTTCTCCCAAAACTTAGTATAAGAGTGCCAATCAATCACAAAAAGCTTTATTATAATTATTACACGTATAATCCTCTGACATCCCCCCCCACCCCAAACGTCAGATGCTTTGCTACATCCCTGATAGTTGTATTCGAAACCGATTTCAGTTTTAAGATATCCTTAGTCTGCTCTTCTAAATGGATACATGAAATCACCTATAGCTTATTTTAAATTTTTTTTGCGCCAGGTTTGTGAAGTAATTTACGCGCCAAAAAGCAAAAAAGCATATACAATTTGCAAGAATGATATGTTTTATGTTTATAGGATATTTCGTACAAACGGGATGGAAATTAAAGAAATTGAAGCATACTGGCACTTTTGCATGCATTTTTGACAGGCATGCAAAGACGTTCGCAACAGATGCCGGGAGATACGTTGGGTGGGGGCAACATACTGTAAGGTTCCAGCACTTTACCCTGATCCAGGAAATCCTGGCCACTACATGAACGTGTTCAAGACTCCGAATACGCTCAATGATGGACAACAACAACCTGTTGATAATTCCACCCCTAGAGCCAATTTAAAATGTTTTAAAGACGGTGCCATTTCATCTGGCGCTAGTGAGATGAAAGAAGCAGCAGATCGGTAGTTTTGTTGAGGAGAAGCACTTGAGTATATCAGACATCTTGAGGAACTGCAAATTGTATCTATGATAAGAGAGAATTCCGGATTGTACTCCTTCGATTCCGAATTCTAGAGGGGGGGGCATTGAAAATTTTAAAAACTTCGAGGGGGGCATCGAAATTTACCGATAACCTCAACAGGGGCCCTGTAAAAATATGAGCTTTTTCATCCCCCTCCCTCGGTGTAATAAATGTACTTTCCCTAAATGTTAAGCGGTTCCTCATAATGAACTAATTTGTGTGAGAAGACTGAGAATATGTCATGAAAGTACAAACATTACTTTTTAGAAACTACTTTACAGTGTTCTGGGAATTCAACCCGGAAACGAACAAGTACTGTGTCTTTGCAATTGTTGGCAAGACTAGATCTTTGACTATAGGTTAGGAAATTTGATTTACTGGTGTTGTACTTAAGTTGGAGGATTTTAATTTATCATCTTCAACATTGTATTTCAACAAAATTGGGGTATTTCAGAAAAGATCAACCCTCCCCCCAAAGAGGAAATTTGCACTGTCTGGTTGGGGGGTGGGGAGGGAAATTTGTTTATAGTAATTGTTAGTGTATTAGAATGTTCGAAGGGCGAAGGAGGGTTACTTCCAATTTCCTCCATGAGAGAGGTATGGATGTTTTGTGTAATGAGCCAATGTAAATTACTGTTCCGATGCATTGTTTAACATTACAATGCATATCTGTCATGGAGAAGATCTTTGCAAAGCAACGTATTCTAGTATTGAAAGATGGAAAGTGGGCTCTAACGATGTGGAATTATATTACAGACTGCATATATTTCAGAGAATGCAATTTCATTCACAGAATATAGAGACATGCACTCAGCAGCTATACAGGGTGTATAAAAAAAGCGCAATCCTCGACTGAAATGTAAATTGCTAAACAAATAATAGACGAAAACGTTAAAGTTTACATTCATTTTAAAGCGTAGCCATTCAGCTTTCTAACAGTTGGTTGTTTCTTAAATTTGACTCATTGGTTCGCGGGTAATAATACTTTACGTTATTGCGATTGGAGATTAAAAAAATTGAGATGGAATAACAAATCGTTCTCATGAAAATAACTGATTTTTTCATTAAAACAAAAAAATGTTGCATTTTATTAAATGGATTGTAACAATAAGTATAATTACGGCTTTTCTTCCACTATTTCTAACTCAGTTTGAAACTTCAAATGCGATATAATTTTGGCTTGGACCATCTAAGCTGACTGACATCAACTTGCTATAATTTCTGTTTACATTACATCGCAATTCGATGACACTCTGGCTCAGACACCAGAATGTTTTGACGATTTTTAGCATTCGTTTAGGATTTTCAAACAACCTGGTCTCTTTTAAAATACTTTTAATTTGTTCTTACGTGGTTTTCCAGATGTAGTGACGACAACATTAAAGTTTAAAGAAGAAAATTCTAACATTTAAACCAACTAAACAATAACATAGTAAACTTGCATAATTAAACAGCAACTAAAAATGATAGGTTTTACTAAATCTTTTCCTGTGCAATTATTACTAGCATTGGAGACAAGGATAATAGTTTGTTTGAAAGAGAAAAGAACAGGATTTGAAGTAAGCCTAAAAGCGTTTAACTAGAAATAGTATTTCGAAAGTTATTAAGCACAAAAGATGAATTGCGTTTATTTTGATACACCCTGTATAATCCATTTTTTTACACAGTACTAAATTCGTCCCAAACACGGACACTGTTTTTTGTTTTGTAATTTTTAGATATTTACCAAACGAAAAAATACATAATCACCCGAGGAAAACCGGGGGTGCCATTGGACAGCTAGCTGTCGATAGCAAGATCTGGTGAAAAACCTTGGCGATTACGAGTCCGGATGGTGGAAAACCGTACCCTGGGGGCAATACCAAAATCCAGAAAAGTACAAAATCTTGCAAAAAAAATGGTAATGTTTATTGACACATAATTTACAATGTGTTTACAATATAAGGATATAAAAAGCGTATATTTATTTACATCATGCATTAAATTGATTAAATATAAAATCTTACTAATTGTATCTATTTACGTCATACCTATTTGTAGATCATCTAACTAATAAAATTTTAAAGAGAGACATTCTAATCAATTAATCATTAGCAAAAAATCTCACGAAATGTTAAAAAAAAATTGTAGACCACCCGAAAATTCAGTCTACAGATTGCGCA
Source organism: Paramuricea clavata (assembly GCA_902702795.2). Taxonomy (NCBI): domain Eukaryota; kingdom Metazoa; phylum Cnidaria; class Anthozoa; order Malacalcyonacea; family Plexauridae; genus Paramuricea; species Paramuricea clavata. The sequence continues at coordinate 23,513 of CACRXK020002511.1, read as the reverse complement.
AGACAAATATATCTCTTTTTATGAACAAATTGTTCCACATAAGGGTATATTTATCTGAACCTTGAAACCTGAAAATATTTCAGATATGTTCAAGACAAGGTGCGTGGCAAATGAATCCAATGGCCCAACATATTTTACGATAGTTTGTAGCAACTGTTGGGACACTTGGATGCATTTTGAAGATGTGATGTGTGCATTTCTATATTTAGATTTTTGGCGCATTTTGCTTTTATCGCGCGCAAGAAAATTGCAACGCGCACTCAATTTAAATTAGCATGCACTGGTTTTCATGCCCTTAATTTTACTAAGCATGCAACTAAGCGCGTTTAATTTGAATATAAATGAAAACGTTGCGCACTTTATTCTAATCAACATGCACCTTAATTTTTTTCAACTTTAGACCATATAGAGCACACGTCACTATTTGCACATGGAGTACACTCACTGACTGTACTCCGCATTACAGCAGCACGCGCGCGCCACTTATGTTAATTAGCTGCGCACAACCATGGTGTTTTATGATCCATGGTTCGACCAAGCTCATGTACGAACAATGCAAGACAACACGGAATGCAACATGGCAAACATTCTATATTGCTATTGCGACCATATATAAACTTGATCTGCAGAGTGTTTTCACGGCAGCTATGTTTGGGAACGAGTTAAAGTGCCGAAATACAAGTAAACAATGAAACCATTATTTAAAATACTTGTCCGTCAAGGCGTCAACAAAGCAACACATGAAAACACACTATTTTCCCTGGCGGTCTTTTCAACTGAAAACTTATAGTACAATTTATAAAGCGCGCGCAATACATTAGCAACCTAAAGAAACGAGCCTATTCTCCACTTTGGAGCGAGAACTGCATTTCTTATCGTTAAGCCCCTGATCCAAGATATTTTAGGCAGAAAGTGGTTTCTTTTTTGTTGTTTTTTCTGCAATGAGTATTCTTGGACTATTGTAGCTTATATTCAAAGTGGTTTCGCAGTTTTCTTTTTCTCTTTCGCAATATTTTTCTTTTTTTCCACTTTGATTTGGCTCTGTAAGTATTTTTCAGCAGGAAAACAGATTCCATTTTCCTGTTTGTTAAATACTTTACAGAAAGTTACTGGCGCAAAAGCATTACAATAATGAATTGTATAGTATACATGCCTTATAGTATACATGCAATAGAAGCAAAAGCGCCTGATTTCTAGCTGCCTAACCTTTCTAACTAGTGCATGCGCGCGCATATAACCTTTCGAAAACCTGCAAGGGAAACCCCTGAATGCGGAGTCTCGGTCATGCCCCTAGCTCAATTAACTTAACCTAGTGTGCCATCGCACCTGGTGAGCGTCCACAAACAGGGGTAAGATTAGTATGCCTTATGTTAATTGTCTTCCATGAAGTCGTTGAGCCGCCATGACAGAGAGGGGACCTAATCTCTGGTAGCGAACTGTTTTCACATAACCCGGGGCAGAAAACTAACGTTCGAAACATGCACTACGGGAGATATACATGCACTACGGGAGATGAAAGATACACCTTTCCACAACAATTTACCGCCAATTTATTATTCACTAAAGCCTAGACTATTTATCATTACAATAATTATGTCATTACAGTCCTAAGCTGATCTTTTTGTAGGTGGAAACCGTTGTACCCGGAGAGAATCCACATCTTTCAAAAAATCTTGTCCACAACGATATCCACCAATCTTCTTACGGGTACCATTTGCACCCTCTAAGCTATGGATACCATTTGCACCCAATTTAGTTATCCTACTCAAGCAAAACTATGCCAGCTTTTCAACTAACAAAATTTTGGCTACACCCATACCTATTACGCACACAAACATACAGATCATGTAATGGATTAAGGTTAAGGTTATAAGGTTATATTTAACCCCAAGCCAAAGCCCAACACATTTCATGATATTTCTATACATTTATGAACATAACATACAGATATAAACAAAAATGTTAAGTCTGGCAAGGTTTTACTTGTCTGCCTATATTCTGGATACTAGCTAGCCGCTGCGCACTGCGTTCATCCATGCACAGACACGGAGACACCTAAGCAGTACATTTACACAAAGAGAACAACATTGGCACGAACAGACCGCAAATGCCAAATGGATAGTGGGTCTCACTACGAGTTACTAGAGTGAAAAATAATATTCACTCTTTTTTACTTTATGTAGTAGGTATTTGAAGCAAATAAATTGCTCCAGGAAGTGCCAACATTTCTGATGTTGACCATCGTTTGGATTGTAACACTTACTGAAACCCACCAATAACCGAATCGAGTGCATGCAACGAACCACGTGACCGAAAGCTCATATGTTAACCTCTTTAAGATTGACTTTCGATTGCAGATGATGTCGAAATTCTGATTAACTGAGGTCAGAATTGTACCTCAATTTTTATTAGCATGCAAGCATCCGAATAAAAATCAACCTTGCGTGCAAATGTACTATCAACGACAGACCGCCAGGAATTTTAAACCGGTTAACCCAGAGACTCCACCGACCACATGCAAATTAGAGTCCTGGGTACGAATCCTACAGATATATTGCCTGTTAGCAGGCTAATTACTGCCTGATAGCAGGCTACTACTGCCTGATAACAAGCGAACAACTGCTTGATATCAGACTAAACCCTCTAACCTTGAGGCAGTCATCTCGTTGCTGTCGTGTAGCTTTCGTTGTCAAGGTACATTGGTAGGTAACCGTCGATCGCGAGGTACATCTTATCCACAAATGTTCATAATAATCCAAAAGTGTTCGTTGTAATCCATTAATGTTCACAATTATCCATAAATGTTCACAACATTTCCAATAGTACACAGTATCACAGTAATCCGTATTTATCCATTGTTATCCGCTACGACGCCCACTGGACCCTCCCATCCGACACCTCAAATGATGTTTTAGTCAGTTTTAAATTTTTTTGGTCGATATTTTTAATACAATTATAGCTAGTATCTGCGAGAAACACTACATTAACTGGTCAAAAACCATGAAATTCTTGAAAGATTAAACCTCAAAGAATGTTTATATTAAAGATATTCAAGCCAAAATCCCAAAGTCTGCATCAAAGTGATAACGGGAAAACGCTGGATAAAGCCATACAGACAAAAAGCCGGTCACAAATCAAAGTTTGGTGGTACTTCGGCTTGATCCTTCCAGGCCTACAAGCGAGCTATGCCACGAACAAAAAGCACTGATGTAAGGTTGGCCAGATCTTGCACCTGTGCTAGTTGATCATGACAATCGATCAGAGCAACTCGACTGTAGGTCGGGAAAGTCCGAGCCGAAATATCACCGAAATTTGACGAATGATCGACCACTCATCTGGCATGATTTTACCTAGCGTTTAAACCAAATACCAAAGTGAAACTTCAAAATTTCATTTCAAATATCTTTCAAATAAACAAACTCCCAGATAGAAACTTCCGAATTTCAAACGTTTCGATTTCGTTAAGAGCTTTTCACAAATACCAAGAAATGTAGAAAATTTGAATAAATTGCGAAATTAAGGAAATGTGCCACATTCAAATTTGTTTTGTGCATTTGGGCGTCTTCAGGGTGGCGTCCCACGCACTTTCGAACACGCATCACGAGAATCACGAAATGTACAACATCTTTATAAACAACGTTCGACAAAGTCTTCACAATTGGCAGATTGTCTTCTCATTCGTCACTGCCAGACTATCTACGCTGCCACAAACTGTTCGAGTATATTATTATATGCCTTCGTTACAGTCACTGGATAAATGGCAATCTCTTCCAAACTTTGCACAACCGAAATCTGACAATGAATGCTGCTCATGTGGGTTCGCAAAGGAATCGAGCTGGTGTCTGGTCGTCTCATTTGTCCTTTGCTTTCTCGTCTTTCTTGTTTTGCTTCGACTGCTAGGGGAGCGCCCCTTCAAATCTGTGCAGAGGTCTTTCTATACTGTTTGCCTTTGAAATGATCGACTTCGAGGCCGTCTAAAAAATTGGACAATTAATTTTTAGTTTCAAAACAACGAAGAGTTATTCAATGTTGTTTACACAGGATATGGTTATCCAGTTCAATATTTTAATGCGTGCATCTATGCATAAAATTAGGGCATGAACCGCGAGGACATTTCATCTCTAAATTCGGTAAAAATATTGGATGAAATTCAACTTAGACAACCTCAAGAAATTCAAAAAGCTTAGCCTTCCCTCTCAGAGAACAATTTGTACATAAACAACTAGTTTGTAAAAGCTAAAATGTTCGAAAATGATATGCCACGCCTGCATATGAAATTGAACATGCCTTATGGCTTATTGCAATTCGCTCGGTATGGACAAGAGTTTCACCAGTATTGTAACTAAACTTGACTTAGAGTGTTCGTAAGGCTACAAAGCAATGCTATAAGACGTTCTAGGTGTATTGGGGAAAACTTAGAAACGAGAAACAAACAAGAACCCTTCTTGAACGCCTTTATTAATGGACATGCTTACCAAGTGCTTCGGCATTTCGACCATGTCGGCGACTTAAATTAGTTCACTTTCTCTTCAAATTTTCGCCCTGAAATTGCAGATAAACTAAATATGAGTTAGATGAATCAAAGCTGGTGTATTTCTGAACATTACTGCTAGGAAATTAGGGAAAGACACTGAGAAAATAAAGCGACTGAGCGCTGAAACGAAGCGGCTTGAATCAGTTGAATGGGAATGAAATTGAATACGTACCACAATAAATGTAGTAGACACGTGTTTTAAAAAACAGCAATAACTTAACAAGAACAACTCAAAAACGTTTAAAAAATAGCTAAATTTAATACTGACCTTTCCCTCTGTATGGCATAACGATTTTATTTCGAAACGTTTCGTAAAAGCGAAGGTTTGCACCAACTTTGATGTGTACTTTCCTAAACTTTGAGTCCGAAATCACGCCTCAAAGCCTCGGCCCTCGAGCAGAAATATTTAAATTTGCCACGAACGCGTAAACCACACCATTGTTTGGTCTCGGTCAGATTTTTACGAGCTCTGATTGGTTTAGCTTGGAACAGCTTTGCTATCATTGGCTACTGCTAAAAGCATGCATTGGTCTGAACTCCCTTGGGGATTGAATACGGTCGCTTAGGATCTAATTATTTGAATATACAATGATATACAGTGTAACTTGTTTACGTGTTTGAAGACGGAATTTAATTATTTCAAATGATTTTGAGGTCCATTTCATTGAGGGCATTGATGGCTTTTAAGTTAGTCTGTGTTTATTGATTCATGGGTGCATGAACTATTTTATCTGCTTTTGTGACTAGTTTTGCCAATAGGCTGCAAAGCTAGGGAAGTCAGGCTATCTGGGACTGTAAAACAATTGCAATTTTCAGTCATTTTGTATTACCACTCACGTGCGTAATACAAAATGACTGAAAAACGGCAAACTTCACAAGGCTATTTTTTCCGCATTTTACATGCATTTCGCAACGAAACTTTGAAATATTACTATAAATTTTGTGATGCTCTTTCAAGCTGTGATGAAATTTTTGTTTAGGCTAGTTGAGATCAGAATTTTGGAAAAGTGGTAACCGTTTCCCTTTCGTAATACAAAAATTGAAAATACAAATACTGAATACAAATACTGAAAATTGCAAATTTCAATATATTATATATTATCCGCATTTTACAAAATTTTGGAATATTTCTAATTCTGTGATGCTCTTTGATGCTGTGATGGAATTTTGTCTAGACTTGTTGAGATCAAAATTTTGATTAATATGGGATTGGTCCATTCTCATGCAACTCATGTTCTCATTTGATCGGTGCATGGGAATTGAGAAAACTTTAGTTGAATTGTTGAATAAACACATTTCAAAATGTTTGCTGTTTTCGGAGTGCCCACTGTTTTGTATTTGATTAAAATGCTCAGTGGTTTCCGCAATTTATGGTGTAATATATTTACACTGAAAGTAAAACGAGCACGCAAGAAAAGCAATTAATTTGTAGTATTTATATTTGAAGTATAGTGATATAAGACACAAATAATACAGTATTACATTCATTCACATGCAGAATACAGGTCATAAAACTTCAGTCAGTAATGTCAGTAATATACAATTAAAATTATATAAATATAAAAAATATATCAAATCCTGGATTACCACAACATGCTCGCGGACTTGGGAACAACTTCAACAACTTCTGGGAGTTGTATAAAAAGAGATTGGATACTCATTTGATCCTCACGTTGGGTGGAAACATTGCCACTTGACTTTTCTTGCACATTTTCCATGTCTATAGTCACATTTGCACAAGAAGATTTCGGACCAGAAGTGTCTTGATTGGGTGCCTCAGAGCTTGGGTCGAATTTTGTTCTCTGCTTCGTACGAGGTGAAGTAATTGTGTGTAAGAACTTAATGAGAACAATGAAATGTGAAGAATGTTGATCAGTTGATGTATAATAATGATAAAAACATTTATTTAAACATGATAATAATATTACAGCATTGAAGGAGAGGAAGGATGTTGATCAATTGAAGAAAGAAAGAAGGTGAGGAAGGAAGGAGAGAGGTAAGAAGAACGAAAGAAGAGAGGGAGGGGTGAGGAATAAAGGAAATGATTGAGAAAAAGAAGGACGAAAAAAGGAATGAGGCAGGAAGAAGGGAGGTTTTAAAGTTAAGAAGGAAGATACGATAGGAGTAAGAAAGGAAAGAAGAAAAAGAATGAAGGAAACGAAGGGAGAAGAATGGAATGTAGGCAGTAAGGTGGGAACGAAATGTTGAAACAAAGAAAGACAATTCATTACCTGATTGCAATGTATGTCAAAATGCTGACTATAATGGTGCCAATCATTCCAATCGCCGCACCAATAACCATACCCTTCTGGAAACAAGGACTCTTGAAATCTTTAAAAAACCCAATGAAGCCAAATGCCTGTTCTTCACTGCTGCTGTTATTCGAGCTGTTTGCATTATTTTGTAGAGCTGTATATGAAAAAAGTTTTTATTATTCTCATTACCATTCTTGTTTACGCGCATTTCATCATATTCGAATGTAAATTTGCGGGCTGTAAGTATTAAATTATTATTATTATTATTGTTGTTCTTTTCGTAGCTGTTACTAGTATTGTTTTCATAATTTCATTGTCGCTGTAGTTATTGTCGTTGTTGTTGTCGATGTTGTTGTCCTTGTTGTTACTACCCTTGTTGTTGTTGTTGTTTACTTGCTGTTTTATCTTCAGCTGTTGAGTTGTTTATGTTGTGCGTTAGGTTGTTTTTGCTGTTGCGGTTCTGTTGTCGTCCTATTTTTGTTCTCATTCATTTGCTTACCAAAAGCTCGTGCCATTGGCGGGTCAATAAAAATCGCCGCCGATTTCTTTTTGTCATCATTCTTGATGATAGTTATTTCCCATGTGGACGTTTGGTTCAGAAATAAATGGACGACCACTCCGTTCACAACGCCATCTTCGCTGTTGCCTTTCAGTCTGTCAAAGTCATGCAGTTCTTTGTGGCCTGCTTTCCACTTGCTATATATGGGCAAGCCGAGGACGTCGTACTTGACTTTTCGAATCAAAATCTTGAACGATTCAACTCGCAATCCATCAGCTTCCCACTGAACTCGAGCGTGATTAACGCTTGTCCAAGTTGCTTTTATGACGAATGCATTTTGTGCTAAATAATAAAGCATTTTCAATATTGACAAGACAAGGAAAAGCACTGAAGAAATTTCGGAAAGTTGGAAGATAAAATTTGCATTTGCGCGCAATGAAAATTTGTAGCTAACAGAGAATTTAGAGAAATGGATTGTTATTCCTGCAATTTAGAAACAATAATTTAGAGAAATAAAACTGTTTTGTATTTCTGCCAGTGCGCCCCTATAGGAAACACGAAAAACAGTAATAATTTTCAAAGCATTTCTTAAAGTTACTTTTAACTCTTCTTTTCAAGGTAACAGCGTAAAAAGAGAATTGCTCATCTTACCTCGAAACTGGCACTTTTCGCCATAAAATGCGTCCTTGCAAACGCATTTGACACCCTCGAGTGTGAATATACCAATAGTTCGCACTGGGCAAGGGCTTGCAGCATCGCAGCTGCAAGAAAAAACACAAATACCAAGAAAAATCGCCAAAACGATGCGGAGTAAAAATCCGCACGCCTCCATCGTTTGACAACTCAATTAGCTTTGATGTGATTTGTGTCGTCATAATTATTGATGCCTCGTTCGGCCCAGTCCACGTGAGCTCTACGACGTGAGCCAACTAAGCAGGGTTGGTAAGTTAGATGAATAATTAGGCCAAATCGTCATTTAGTGCCGTTTAGAAAACAAAAGGACCAAGACAAAAAAAAACAAAGGCCTAGTGTGACGGTGTTTGGTCTAATTATTCAGCAAACCTATACCAACCCTGAACTAAGCCATAGACTAAGCACAGCATTTGGAGATCAGACAACCAAAACAATGATTTTCCGCTCATAAAAACATGTTACCAAAAGTTTGAAAATTTTCCTGTTCAGAATTGCCTAATTGAAATATGTAATGTCCAATAGTCCTCCCTATAATTTGGCCATGTGT
>CACRXK020002510.1:0-42765 GCA_902702795.2 Paramuricea clavata | reverse complement strand
TAATAGTATTAGTAATAATATCAACGGTATATACAAGCCATTTATGATTTTTATGGCCCATAAAAACCATAAATTATGGGCAGTTGCTGGACAGTCGTACGTGCATGCGACGGTTGGAGGTGTCGCGTGTTAGTATTGTATAAACAGTGTTAGTATTGTATAAAACTTCCAAGACAGATTTACACGCTGATTTAAAACATATGTTATTGATAAATTTCCAGTGTCTTATTAACAATATAACAAATCGGCAGAAACAGATCAGATCGCAGAAATAATCATGATTATTGGTTTATAAATTGTTTTAGAGAAATAAAAAATGAAACGAAAGTATAAATCAGGATCTGCAAAAAGGGCGGAAAAAAGAAAAAGTATTCAAATAGCCACCCAAAATACAGCTCCTATAGCCTCATTCTTTGAAAAAGCTGAAAATGTTGAAAGTGATGCTGAAGATACTCCATCAACATCTTCCGTGGCTGATGAAGCTCAATTAAGTACATCAAATGAAGGTGTAGACAGTGGGAGCATGAAGAAAAATGCTGAAACTTCTAATGATCAATTAGGACTTTTCAATCTAGCCAATGAATACCCTACTGACAGAGGGCACTTCCCATCCTCAATTGAAGAAGGGGATTTAAAGAGACTTATTCTTAGTCATGGCCCATGTAAACCTGATGGACCATTTACAGTGGAAGACGAACAAGGTAACATAACAACAAACTTCAGCACATCATATTATCAACTCCACAGCAAGAACAAAATGTGCCCGAGATCATGGCTTTGTTATTCACCAATATTAGCAAAACCATACTGTGAAAATTGCTGGCTTTTTGCTGATCGAAATCATCCACGTTTTGGCTTGCAAAGTGCATGTGTAGATGGAGTTCAGAGCTCAAAAAAGCGATTGCTAGCTAAGATAAAGAAACATGAAAACTCATTGCTCCATATCGAAGCATCTGCTGTATATCTTAGATGGAAAGAAGGGAAGACAATAAGTGACGAATCCCAAAAGCAGAACCAACGTGAAACTAATTTATGGGTGAACGTTTTGAGAAGGGTTTCGGGTGTAATTCTTTGTCTGGCCTCGTTAAGTCTTGCTTTGCGAGTATATGATAAAAAAGTAGGTGAAGGGCTTGCACAAGGAGAGAATTTCCTGGGTGTGGTGACACTGTTAAGCGAATTTGACACTATTACTAATGATGCCATCTCCTTACCTAAGTATGCAACTCGATACATGAGCCCCAAAATCCAGAATGAACTGATTCTAACAACATCTCAGCTGCTGCGAAAGTCTTTGGTCACTGAGATAAATGAATGTCCATTTTGGTCAATTGTACTGGATACCACAAGTGACATAAACAGAGTAGATCATCTCAGTGTCACTGCTCGGTGGGTTAAAGTACAAAACGAGAATGTTACCATTAAGGAAACTTTCCTTGGTTTTATATCTGTAACTGACAGAACAGCGGCCGGCCTCGTAGAAACAACATGCAAATATGTCGAAGATATTGGACTTGACATGGAAAAGCTCCGTGGTCAAGCTTACGACGGGGCGAGTGTCATGAGTGGTGTTCACAATGGCGTACAAAAGCTGATAAAAGATCGTTCATCAAAGCTTGTGCCATTCATTCATTGTGCAGCACACAATCTAAACCTTGTTATAAATGATGCCGTAAATTCCGTTGTTGATAACGATAACTTTTTCGGAGTTATTCAATCCATTTACGTATTTTTCTCATCGTCCATAAATCGGTCAAGTGATTTACAGTTGCTCGCTGTTGATTTGTCCTTGTCTTTAAAAAAGCTCTGCGTTACCAGGTGGTCGTCTAGGGTAGATTCGGTCCGTGGAGTGCGGGACAGATTTGTTGACATTTTGAAGCGACTGACAGTCATTTCGTTGACCAGCAAGGATAAAAAAGAACGTGATGAAGCAGTTGGCATCTAGAAGAACATTGTAAAAATTGACTTTATCATAAATCTAGTTCTCTGGGAGAGAATTTTGTCATGTACCAACTCCACATCAAAGGAACTGCAATCGAAAAGTGTCGACCTCAGTGCCGCTTCCAGACTTTGATCCATTAGTTTTTCAGAACTAAGGTATTTGCGAAATTCATGGGAGTCCGTTCGAATGACCGCAAATGCCCTTGCTGCATCATGGGGCATTCCCATTGAGTTTGAGAAACGACGTAAGCGTGGGGTAAAACAGTTCTTCGACGAATTGGCTTCCGATTATATGATCGAGGATTCAGAAAGAGCTTTTAAAATAAACATCTTTTACAGAACCATTGATGTTGCTGTAACACAGATAGAAGTGCGTTTTAAAGGAATGCAAATGGTCGCAGAGAACTGATTTGATTTTCTGTTCCCAAGAAACTTCGTCAAACTGGAGGTCGCCGAAATTAAAGTAGCCACCTCGAACTTACTACGTGTATATGGCGAAGACTTTGATGGTGATGACCTGGAAAGAGAGGTTCGTTCGTTTCAAGTTGAATTTCTTGACGAATTAAAAGCGGAAGATGTTACCTCGGTATCAAGCATTCTTGAAATCATTTACAAAGCCAGAATTGCTTCCTCCTTTCCACAGTTATGCAAATTGCTATTGTTATTCCTAACCATTCCTGTGACAGTAGCATCCGCAGAAAGGTCCTTTTCAAAGCTGAATATCATTAAATCTTATCTGAGGAGTTCTATGGCTCAAGAGCGCCTTGATGGGTTAACTTTGATTTCAATAGAGAACAAAGAAATAACTCAAACATTAAAAGATAAAGTCATTAATCATTTCGCTTTTGTTAATGCTCGAAGGAAGGACAGATTTTCTCGATAAAAATCGTAACTTTGTATAGGGCTTTTAGCATATTATCAATTTTCCATTTAATTGTTGTGTTTACGCGTAGGACGCGCGAGTCCGAACTTTTTTTGTGTAGGCCAGGTTTTCCAGTCCGAACTTCGTACTGATAGGGATTTTGATATATTGTCAATAAAATACAAATATTATTTGTGTTGAGAATTCTTTGGAGGCATAATCTCAACATTCCATTCTGTAACCAAATATTATGTAAGTGAGGATTGCTGTTGTGTAGACATAAGTCGTAAATTCAGCCTATTTTTAGTGGAGGGGGGGGGGGCAAAAGTGGCCGATTGACGGAGGGCCCCCAGCGATTGCGTTACGCCACTGGAATTGTTTAGACAGTTCATTCTTCTCGAATATATTACCATATTTTTGCTGATGAAACGTATTATTATAAAAATACAGAACAATATCAATGGCCACTCACACTATTTGATAGCCATTGGCATGCCATGTGTGTTTATAATATGTAAGTTAATCTCCTATATATTTTATATCTTAGACTTTGCTGATGTAATTATCTGTGCGAATGGATTTTCTACAAACTAGTTAATATACTGTAAACCTGTTGCAGTCTATAAAGACTAGTGAGTAGTGTAAATGAAATTTATAGAAATAGTAACACTCCGATATATTATATTGTAGTTTACATGTATACTAACAGAGTTTACTCAGATTACAACAGCTGAGCCCACTTCCTGGGATAATGTATCATAAAATATATGGTTAGGTGTTTCAAATCCGTGTATTGTATACCTTACTTGTATTAAAATTCGCGTCGTACTAATTTCCGTTCAGCTTTAAATTCGCGCATTCTAATTTCGCGAGACTTGTTCGCGCAGCTTTAAATTCGCGCAAGTAATTTTCCATGTTCGTTCCTGTTGGTTTGTTTAATAGAAACAACAAATACTTCAATATTTGTCAAAACAAAATTCATGATAACAATAAAGCGAGTTCAAACTTCAAAATACCAACAAGAACTAAAAAAATTTTGTATGGTTTTCATTTGCCTAATCAGTAATACAATAACAATAATTTTTATTAGCATTCCCATATATTATAGGTTCGTACATGGTATTGCCTTACATTATACTTTGTAAGTCAAACAATATTTTAGCTAGGGTTTAAATGGATCCTCTTTTTGTTGTGGCTCCTCCAATGCGGTGTCACAGGAAATTTCCCCCCCCCCGAAAACTTGGACCCCCCGGGCCATATTTCCTAGAAAATTTGGCCCCCCCCTTCGGAAATTTGGCCCCCTCGAAAACATAGTTTACTTGATCGCTATAAGCTCGGAAATCGTGAAGCTTCTTCTAAAACCAAGATCCTAAAAGTGTTTGTCAGTATTTATAGTTAGTTTGCATAATTTATTTGTGTCGAAATTCGTCATTGCGGCCAAGAGCTAAAAGTTTGAAGGAAAGCGTAAAAATAATAATGTGCTAGTGCAGTCATGCCAGACACATCACACATGGGTATCTGTTGAGGACAACGTTAAAGCATAATGGCTTAGCTTTAAGCTAAGGACACGAAACGATTTTTAGAGATAGGAATTTCTAAGATATTACAAGTTATTTGGATCTATAAATTTAGTCACATAGCATAAAATTAGTCAGAATAACGATCACACTTTTATAGCAAACGATGACATCATGCGTTGGCGAATATGTTAATATCCACGCGTCTAATAAATAACAGGGAGTAATTAGCATTAGTATAGGGTAAAAATAGACTTTTAAGTCGAAACGTTTGTTCGAAAAACAAAATCAAATGTGTGGTTATTTCGTAAAAAAAACTTTTCCTATGCATTTTACTTACATATACACAATATGTAATGCATCGTACTGTAACAGTGGTAGGAACATTAAAACATTTGCATCCGATCTGTATCTGATATACAAACTCTCCGCGGCTGCTCATGTTTTATCTAGTACATAAAGGAAACGATTTTCGCTAATACATAAAACGCATTCTAATTGACAATTATAGACAACGAGACCGAGTTCACATGATCATGATTAATAAATATTGTGATAAATAAGTTAAGTTTATTATTTCTTACATATTATATATCAAAGATCAGTTAAATAAAGTTCACTACTACTACTACTAGTTAATAAAGCGGCGCACACGAGTTTATAAGTTCTTATAAAAATATCAAAGTTTACTTAATAAAGCCGCACATGAGTTTATATACAGTATAAGTTCTTAAAAGTTAATAAGTTCATAAGTTCTTATAAGTTCTTAGTTTATATATAAGTTTATATATAAGTTCTTATAGTTATCCAAGTTCATTAGCAAAGCGGCGCGCATGACTCGCAAAACCATTCCTCATCTAGTCATCTTCACCAGGAGTTTGGCTTAAATTGGTACATGTTAGATGGTACCACATGTTACAAAGATCACACTGCACCATGTCGCCATACTCTGGCAATTGACAAGCACAATGTGTTTGTATTATTAACAGTTTTTCGTTGTTGTTGACTACTGCAGTCGTTTTTCGAGCACGAGGGAACGACGAGATGTCTTCCTTTTCCAGGCAATCGACCAGATGTTTTCTCATTGCTGACTGGTCGAACAATCCTTCGTAATTAAAATGGATATTTCCACTTGCTAGTTCATATGCACTTGCAATAGCAAATAGACCACAATCGGTGGATCCTTTCTGCTTCTGGAATGAAGCCATTTCAATGTGCAGCTGGCCTGCCTGGTCGATGCAATTGTGATAGCATTGCGCTAATTGTTTCTCGCTTGATTCGGTTAAGTCATCGTATAGGCTATCGTAGACACTTACTGGCTGCCCTCCAATAGATGATGACGTTATCCAGTGGATTTTCCCAGTGTTGTGGATTTGAACTCCTTCACTTGTACACCGATCGAACGATAACTGTGAAAGCAGAGGATCCTGGAGGCCACCGACCAGTGCAAACTTTTTCTTGATCAGCTTTCGAGCTCCGTTTACTATTCTGTCGTTCAGCATTCTTTTTTTGAGTATATCAGTTCGATCACTTTTCTTTAGACCAAGAGCCTTGATCCACTCGTCGTTCTGATCAGCTCTGGTATCTGATAGAAAAGAAGACTGATTACTCAAATTGCTTCATGCGGTTTTACGGTGCCCGAAATTATCACGATTACCAACAGCTTTTTAGCATACTGTTACTAATAAACTGTTAGTAATCTGTACCTCGTAATAGCCTAAGGCACAAAAATTGCATGAAGTTGACTCATTTTTAACACTGAAATCCTTTAAACGAAATAATTTATCGTGAATATTTACCTTCTTTAGGCGCATCTGGAATGATTATTTTCTCCTTTCTTTGCGTTTCAGTCGATTTTTCGTCAGGGTTCCTTTGAATATACTTCTTAAGGCGGGAACTGTTGATCATCTTTGCTAGGTGTTTCCCAGATTCTTGGTTCAACAGTTTATATCTTCCTTTTCCAACGTGTGCCGTTATCATGTAAGGGCCAAGCCAGCGGGTATCCATTTTCCCCCCTTTTCTATCCAGATTACGCATGTTTTTGCTATGGAAAAACGAGGCATATCAATACAATATAAATATTAAAACGAGTATTTTGAGCTAAGCCAATCTACACTATATATAGAAAAACATGACTCCAAGACAAACTTGGTCCTGTAGTATATCTTTTTCCTAATTACATATACGTGCATACCTTCGTTGAGTCGTGTTTTTTGTCGTAGTTTCGTTTTTGCCGATCTTGCGCCTTTCGTATGTTTTCCATCGCCAAGTCGTGCACCGATTTCTTCAATTTTAGGAGCTGTTCGACCTTGGTATCCAATGAGACTTGTGTAGAATCTTGGTCGTCACAACGAGGACTTCCTTTCACTGCTAATTCGATTGGCAATTTTGGTTCACGACCATACATCAGAAAAAATGGGCTAAACTTTGTGGAGTCGTTTTTAGATGACCGATAACAAAACAGAATGCTGTCTAGGTTGTCTTCCCAGTTATCTTGATCTTCGTTGATTATTTTCACTATGGCACTGCGCACAAAAAATACACATTTTACTATTATATTTCAAATTCTTAGACAAACTTTGTAAAATTAGATGTGATTGTACTGATTACTAAATGCTTACTTTTCCAAAGTCTGGTTGAACCTTTCAGTCAATCCATTTGTTTGGGGGTGATACGCACTGGTAATGCGGTGATCAACACCTGTACGAGGGAAGAGCTCGTTGTTTACCTGTAATAATAAAATAATAAAAAGGTTCTGTAAAAAACTACAGCTTATTCTGACATGAGCATGTTATACAAAACAATCTTCAGTACCTGGTTTGCAAATACCCTCCCCTGATCACTGATTACGATGTCCATACACCCGTATCGCAGTATCATCTTAAACAAGAAGTCTGAAACACACTTCGTACTCTTGTTGGGAATGGCTTGTGCTTCTGGCCATTTAGAAAAGTAATCAGTCATGGTGGCTATGTAGCTGTTTCCCTGTTTGCTTGCCTTGAGTGGCCCAATCAAATCTATACCCACCTGTGGCAAAAATATTAAGTTATAAATAGTAATACTAAGGTATACTAAAATACTAAGGTTTACCAGCATACTAAGATTTACCAGAATACTTACTTGTTTCCACACATCTGACACAGGTATTGGATGCAGCTCGGCATGCTGTTTCCCAAGTTTACCATCTACGCGCTGACAGACATCACAGGTTGATACATACTGTTTCACATCACTCATCAAGCCGTGCCAATAAAATCTCTCCGAGATTTTTCCATACGTCTTATCGCGCTTGAAGTGTCCCCCACCAATCTCAGCTTCGTGACAATCTCGAAGTATTTCCATTTTTTCCTCCATCCGTACTATACTCTCCTTTCGCGTAGCCCAAGTCCATCGGGTCTCATGTCAACGTAATACAGTACCCCGTCTTTCGCAACAAATTTGTTACTGTTGGTAGTGTTTGCACTTCTTTCTGCGACTTTACGTCTAATTGCTCTTTTTTGTTCTTTAGATATGCCCGCAGGATACTCCCCTCTAGTGAGGTAGTTCACGATAGTTTCGTATTCGCTGTTCTCCATGCTGCGCTCTTGTTAAAATTGCTTACAACACTGACGGATTTTATGTAGCTGCATGTAACCTTTGTAACGGAATGTTTTTGTGAGTCATCCAAACCTTTGTGCTTTTGTGTTTGCGGAATGTTTTGTTAGTCATTCGAACCTTTGTGCTTTTGTGTGTGCGGAATGTTTTTGTGAGCCATGAAGCATGCAGTCTACGTCCGTTTTTACGGAATGCTTCTGTATAATCGATCATATGATTGGGATGCATTACATATTGTGTATATGTAAGTAAAATGCATAGGAAAAGTTTTTTTTACGAAATAACCACACATTTGATTTTGTTTTTCGAACAAACGTTTCGACTTAAAAGTCTACTTTTACCCTACTAATGCTAATTACTCCCTGTCATTTATTAGACGCGTGGATATTAACATATTCGCCAACGCATGATGTCATCGTTTGCTATAAAAGTGCGGTTGCTATTCTGACTAATTTTATGCTATGTGACTAAATTTATAGATCCAAATAACTTGTAATATCTTAGAAATTCCTATCTCTAAAAATCGTTTCGTGTCCTTAGCTTAAAGCTAAGCCATTATGCTTTAACGTTGTCCTCAACAGATTATACCCATGTGTGATGTGTCTGGCATGACTGCACTAGCACATTATTATTTTTACGCTTTCCTTCAAACTTTTAGCTCTTGGCCGCAATGAAGAATTTCGACACAAATAAATTATGCAAACTAACTATAAATACTGACAAACACTTTTAGGATCTTGGTTTTAGAAGAAGCTTCACGATTTCCGAGCTTATAGCGATAAAGTAAACTATGTTTTCGAGGGGGGCAAATTTCCGAAGGGGGGGCCAAATTTGGGGGTGGGCAAATTTCCTGGGACACCGGCCTCTCTTTATAGCATATATCCCCTATTTCTTACACATACTATCGCCTGTCGGTATAGTACTTTCCTAGAGTTAGGTTTTCGTCAACAGAAACACCTAGAGTTTTTCAATGGAAACACTTCCTTTATTGGTTTGTCTACAATATTAATTATTGGCTGGTGATCACAAACCTTTGTATAGCATGTCAGTGGTGTTAATTAGTTGATATTAGTTTTTGCCGCTTTCAAGCTCAGTTTGTTTGCCATAAGACATTTCAGAAGATTTTCTAAACGAGAATTTACTGCAGATTTAATAAAGTCTATACATGCACTTACCAGATGCTGTAAATTCTAATGGAGTTTTGTTTTATTCGGACATGACGGTAAATCGTTAATGTGCAATAGAACGAACAGTAGGTTGTTTACTAAAACTACACTCTGAAAACTCGTCCCCCCGCCCTTCCGAATCCTCGGGATAAACATATATAATACGAATCTTTGTTGCATCATGCACTTTAAATGTTTGAAGGGGCGGTTACCGGTTTCAGTTATATTGGTTCAATTGAGTCCATTTTACTCTTGGTATATATGCACTATTTTATTGACAATTCTTCATGTCATACTCAACCTAATTCAATAATTGTTAATTATTCAATATTCATCTTGCCCCCCCCCCCCCGACTATATTTTTTTCCCTGTTTTGGCAGCATGGGTTATTGAAAGAATGCATCATATTTGTTTCTTACTTTGCAGTGAAGAAAGTAATCAGATACAATTAGTAACCATCAGAGAACTGGTAAGCAATGCAATCGCTTCGTTTTACTAGAATATTTAAAATCATTACCTTAATGCAACAATTATTAGTTAAAATATACTGATGGCGATTTTTGTGTCACCCTCTCATTCGCCCGTGATAATGGAACAAGTATATAGGTGATAAATTATGTTATCGAAGTATAAGTTATAAACATGAAATAAATCGGCTGCTGAATTTTGGAATATAGTTTTGAATTTTGATCAATTTGTCTCAGTTTCCTTTCATTTCTCTAGTTTCGTTTCGCCGACAGAACAGACTCAATTCTCTTAACTCTTGCTGTAATTGGTTCAATAATTTATGGAATTATTATACCAGCTCAGTTTATACTCTTTGGTAAAATGATAAACGACTTTGTTGCATATATCATTAATGAAAATTACGACCTCTCTGATCGACTACCTGACCTCGAGGCTTCCACCACGAGGACCGCTGGCTTCTATGTAATGCTGGCGGTGGGAAACTTGGTATTCGCTTGGTTAGGCATGGGTCTGTTCGCTCTATCCGCAGAGCGTCAAGTGCACAAAATGAGGCTGGCAATGTTTCAAAGTGCAATATACAAGAATATTGGATGGTTTGAGATGTTTTCTGTTGGGGAATTAAATACAAGATTTACAGAGTAAGTTTTAGACTAAAAATATTAAACTCGTTTATTTAAAGGATTAGTGTCAGAGTCGTGCATTGCGGGCTTTTGTTATTGTTTACATTTTACTCAAATACAACAAATAGCGATAAATATACCTTGTTTGGTACATTTCTGATAAAAATCAGACAAAAAGAGAAAGGATTATAAAAGGATGGTTTAAATATATGACAGATTGTAAACACTTCCTATCTAATCTATTCGTCCCGAAAAATGGCCGCCAGCAGGAGTTTGAGCCCGCGAATTCCTGGTGTGACACTAATCCTTTAACTAGAAATTCCCCCTTTAATTTTGTCTGAAATGTGCAACGGATATGCCCATACCAGGATACCTGTATATGTACTAGTGGCAATGGGGGTGTGTAAACAACTTCCCACTAGGAAATCAAACCTAGTGAAATCATCATATTTTTATGATTGGTTTCCTCAAAAGTTGTGTTAATTAAACGCCTTGTGTTTTTTTCTTAAAAAATATATTCTATTATTTCAAGTTTTAAAAAGGGCCTGAGTAGAGCTTTCGTTGGTAGGGATGCAACTACCTGAAAAATATAAGGAGAATTTCGACGTTTCGAGGGAAGGCCCTTCGTACTAGCTGGATGAAGGGCCTTCGCTCGAAACATCGCAATTCTCCTTATATAGTTTTTTCAGGTAGTTGCATCCCTAACAACGGAAGCTTGTCATATTATCGGCACTACCTACACTAGACAGTTCATGACGTTGACATCTTACAACTAACCATCGTTGTTTGTGGCTTGTACAGTCAGCGGAGCGTCGGTTGTGCAATTCGGTGATGGATTCTCGCTGCGTCTTTCTCAACTCAGCTTAGCTCTCAGCAGCTGCAAGTAAAGATGATTATCACCCCCTCCCCCTCCCATTAACCCATCGTCCTCCCCCTCTTAACTCATTTACATAAGATGCGTTGACAGTCATTTTATGATTCTTTGTTATTTTAGTTGACCTCAGTTCAATTATTGACCCTCACTTGAGTTAAATTATGCTAAAATATCACCAGAGGCCGCGGAAGCACTTTGAAAGTGAAGAGGCATTGGCCAAAAGGGGCACTTTTTTATATGACCAAAATCAAACGATTTTATGTCGTTCACGAGCCGAACGAACATTTTTGAAAATATTGAGTCTCTAATCTCTATAACGTCGGAAATGGCCTTTACAGAGTCTTTACTACTGCAAAAAGGGCACTTTCTTTCCAGCAAAAGAGGGCGTTCATTCAAGAAATACTTTTTTCGCTCTTTAAATCGGCACCGTTTAGCCCAGAAAAAAGGCAATTGTTTCACTTTTAAAAACAAAGTGGGGGCACATGCCCCCATTGCCCCCCCCCCGTTCCGCGGGCCCTGATTATCACGTGATTGAAACCAATAGTTAAAATTTTCTCGAAATGCACACTTCAGAAAAAACCTTGGCGAACATGCTGAAAAGTACTTCGACAGCTCATAGCTTCTCCCCACGCATACAAACTCATTTGGTTAGAAAAGTTAACCACTCTGCTGGTCGTTTAATAACTGAAAGAATGTCCAAATATGTTTCGCCTCAGAAAGAAATTTTATTAATTTTCAGGGAGATGAAAATAATATTAGATGGCATTGGTTCAAATTTCAGTAGTATCATATCAAGTGTTGTATGTTTTGGGGCTGGATACTTAATCGGGTTAATATTATGCTGGGATTTAACACTGATACTTCTGGCAACATTTCCGCTAATGATGCTTTGCGGCATTGTTATGACTAAGGTAAACTAGTGTTCAAGTTGTAGGAGATACTGTACAATCCATTCTATTTATTTATTTTTTTAATACAAAATGTTTATACATATTAACAGTATGGTCGAGGATGTGGTCGACAGGACATGCATGGGTCCCATGTGAAGACCAACCTGGAAAAATAACAGAACAATACGGAAAAGACAAAACTATAAAAACTACAAGGACATATATATAGACTATTTACATATCATGTTTGGAAATTTAAGAACAGCTAAAATTATAAGAACGACATTTAGAGCAATAAGTTTTTCAAGTGCGTATTCTGTTGACATTCTGGGGCCGGTTGTATAAAACTCTTAATCACTTTTTAATCACTATTTTGTAGTTAAATAGTATTGGATGACATTTCTACTTAACTATGATTAACTTTAATCACTTTTTTATACAACGGGCCCCTAAAGTAGAATCTAAAAAAAAGATAAAAAATATGATACAACATTAATTAATTAGCAATTATTGAATGAGGTTTAGCATGATATGAAGAAATATCAAGACCGAAGTTTGTGTTATCAATCGAAGCCAAAAGCTGAGGAAAGAGATCTAAAAGACGTCCGCATGAACTAGTGTGTTCAATTCGTCGAAATAATAACCAGTTCTTTTTCCTATTTGCGCGGAACATCTTTCCTTTTTTCTTTCATAAGTTCGTTAGGACGTTTCAAATCCTTTCGTGACTGCTTTCGTTGGAATTTCTTCTATGTATTTGTGTCCTTTATATCTGGGAACACGGCCGAAGGCGTGTTTATTTATAAACAAGACGCCTGCTCAGGCGTTCGCACTGGCCTCGATTGACAACTTATACGTTCCCTAGTCTACACCGTTTCACGCATTATTTGGGTTCGCATTTATACAAACATTTTACTTATTTTTATCACACATAACATAAATTTGACAGATTTTGACCAAAACACAAGGCCATTACAATATCGTATTTCACACTATAGTTTTCACGTTTCCACGGCTAACTAGTATTGGTGCTGTTGTTGCAGACATTTTTACTTATTTTTTGTTCATTATACCCAAGTAGTCAACTTTTAAAAATACGTTGTGTAGTTAGATTTTAACCTTTTACCTTGAACTTGTCCTTGGCTCGTTTATATTCAGTATATTATGATTCACGATTTCACGGGATTAACTTAGGATTTTCAGTGCCGTGCATAAAGGAAAAGGCATTAATTAAACTCGCAAGAAAGTCTATAGCTCAAAACAATGCAAAATCCATAGAATACAGGTCGAATTCGTTGAAAATTTTAACGAAATTGTTTGAAACATCCTCCCACTCCACAAATGGCCGCCATTTTGAAACTCAACAGGTCACTGGAACACTGTACCTGAGCCTGCGGTGGCACGATGGTATGTCGCGTTTGCGACAACAACAAAAAAAACAACCAAGACAGAAACGGGCCCATTTTAAAGATGATGTCCACTCCGTTGTGCGCATCAGTTCTGCTCATAACAAAGGGGGACCCGCAGATATAAACATTGCCCAAATTTTGCATCTTTCGAACTTTTTTGAATTGTAACGTAGAGTTTATATTCATTTACAAGCATGGCGAACCAGAAAAATGTTAGATATTCAGTTAGTATATATCATATTTTACAAATATAGCAGTTCAAACGTAAACAAAGTTCTCACATGCGTACACAAGTGGACATTATCTTAGACACTGGCCCTATCGGCCAGTGTAATAATAAAAATTCGGCTGCATGAGGTTGATAAAACAAACTGAGGGCTTGATAATTCTTCATATCTTGCGAAACCGAATACAATAATTGTTAAATATAGTCAATGTGTTGGCAATTGGTTTATGCTGTACACCAGTTGATGTTAAAAATGTCTTTGGTATTTTACAGATGAGTGGTATTTACACGAATAAAGAGCTAAAAGCTTATGCTAAAGCTGGAAAAATTGCTGAGCAAAGCATTTCGTCTATTAAGACAGTTGTAGCATTTGGCGGAGAACATCATCAAGTAAAATTGTAAGAGATTTTAACTTTTGATTTTCACTTTTCAAAATCAGAAATGATCATACATTCTATCATGGTTTTGCAATGAATTTAGATACGATGAAAATCTGATTGACGCGAGTAAATACGCAATAAAGAAAGCAGTTAGCCTTGGATTGGGAATGGGAGGATTTCAATTGATCCTCTACGCTGACTATGCACTATCAGTATGGTAAAATCTCCAATTGATTTAAAATTTAGTTATTACTGTATAGACCCATTGCACATGACGTCACAACGCCGGTGACAACGCATCTGGAGGACAAATTTGCAATC
Organism: Paramuricea clavata; assembly: GCA_902702795.2. Taxonomy (NCBI): domain Eukaryota; kingdom Metazoa; phylum Cnidaria; class Anthozoa; order Malacalcyonacea; family Plexauridae; genus Paramuricea; species Paramuricea clavata. The sequence goes on along the minus strand of CACRXK020002510.1, from coordinate 28,503 downwards.
TATGCATAATATAACTTTCGCAAACAAAGCAAATTTTGTAAAACTTCAATAATTTTGTATCAAAATGGTTAGTTTTTGCGCTGTATGTGGTTGTTGTACCCGAACAGATATTAGAGACCTTAAGATTGACGTTTACGGCAAACGTCAAACCGCTAGCGAAGTTTTTGATTTTACAACTCTATTATTATAGCTTTTACACCAGTTTTGAAATATGTTAAACTTATTAAACTTGTGATCTTTAGCAATGATTTAAGAAAGCAAATTAACCACTAGTCATGCCATTCACCAAAGCAATAAATTAAGATTTGGCGTTTGAAGTTGACGTTTGGCGTATAAATTTCATGCTGGAACTGCTACGAGGGCTTGTAGTCGTTAAAGTATGAAATTTATACGCCAAACGTCAACTTCAAACGCCAAATCTTAATTTATTGCTTTGGTGAATGGCATGACTAGTGGTTAATTTGCTTTCTTAAATCATTGCTAAAGAGCACAAGTTTAATAAGTTTAACATATTTCAAAACTGGTGTGAAAGCAATAATAATAGAGTTGTAAAATCAAAAACCTCGCTAGCGGTTTGACGTTTGCCGTAAACGTCAATCTTAAGGTGTTTAATGTTAGGGAGCATCTGGAGGACACTCTAAGGATTTGTGACGTCAGTGCAAAGGGTCCATTATCAGGATTTGGGCATCGAACCTCGATATAACTCATTGTTTGTAGATATGTTTTGCCGGATATGATATAATTTTGTACATTTAGTTGGAGCGCTCCACCTGAATTGCAGGGGCAGGTTGTATAAAAAAGTGATTAAAGTTAACTATGATTAAATAAGTGCAAACGTCGTCCAATAAGAAGCGCCTAATGAGAGTTAATCATTATTTAACTACAAAATAATGATTGAAAAAGTGATTAAGAGTTTTATACAACCAGCCCCAGGATCGCAGGTTCGGTTCCCTCCAGGGGGCCATATAGTTGTATTTTTCACAACCGCCCCTGGTTAAGCCCGCCGCACACGAGAGCAACTTGCTGAGCTAACCGCTTCGCGTGGCAGCTAGCTCAGCTACGTATTTTCACCGCACACGTTGAGAAAACTACTCAACAACAACATAAATAACAAAACCATTTGCATTTTCCTCCATTTTGTTCCAAGTCACATGAAGAAACCATGGTTTGTCATTGGCTAATTGATTCAAACAGCTCAGCACTTAGCTCACAACATCCGCAGACGCTGAGATTTTTTCCTCGGGAGGCGAAAAATAAGGATAGATATTTTCCTCAAGGCCTCGAGAGGTTAAATCCTCACGAAAACTATCCGCACGCGAGGCGATTAGCTCAGCAAGTTGCTGTCGTGTGCGGCAGGCTTTAGGTCTAATAAATGTATAACATTTCATGTTCAGTTCTACAAATTGTTTGATATGTTTTGCACACTCGTTGAAACGATTAGAAATACTAGTCATTGAACATTTGAAAAATTATTTAGTCCTAATTAAAAACGAATTATGCATGCGACTATAAAAATATATCTTTCGTCTTTCGACCTCTTCAGTTCAATATGGCGACAAACTGAAGAGGTCGAAAGACGGCGAAACATTTTTATAGTCGCATAGTTCGTTTTTTAAAAAGGATTTAAATCATTTTTCAAATGTTCAATGATTAGGATTTTTTGATTAATCGTTTCATCGAGTGTAAAAAGCCAAACATATGAAACAATTTGTAGACTATTGAACATGAAATTGAGCAAAGTTTTCTTGGCTACAACAGAAAACATTTCATATATAAAATTTACAATCGAAATTTTCATCTACAAAACCTATCTACTATTATATCACTAAAACTTAAATGCTAAATTTCAAGTCATTAAGAACTAAAGCCTCTGTCGACAAACGAGGATGAGAGTTGACGAGAGTTGGCAGCCCTCATTGTCATGCAGGGGGAGATTTCAATCTCTAGATTTAACAAAATAAAAGCTTTGACGAGTGTTCCAACTATGTTTTAAGTTGATGTTTAATAAACGAGTAGGAGTGTTTTATCACATATAAAACACGACGCGTAGCGGAGTGTTTTATATGTGATAAAACACTGAGTCTCCTACTCGTTTATTAAACAGCTTCAAAAACGTCTCAGTTAGATCACGGCATTGGCGAGATAATTTTCCAAAATAACTTTGTATTAGCTGAGAAAATACAAGTTGAAATTTGAAGCGTGTTTTATCACATATAAAGACACGCCACGCTTATGATTTCTCTTTGTGTTTTCCTCATGAATTATTAATGAGTTTTGAATTTAAATTATAAAACTCATTAATAATTCATGAAGAAAAATCAAAATAAATGAATGTTTAATCAATGTTTGTAAATCGCATAAAGATTTGTCCTGATTTACGTAAACTTCAGCTTTGATTTTCTAGGTTAAGTTTAGACAATGTCGGTTTATTTTTAAAATTACTTCGCCAATGAACTCAATACATAAGATTGGTCGTTTTTTCAGCACGATAAAATATTCGCATCCGATCTTTATCTTATATACAAACTCTCGCCTTCGGCTCGAGTTTTTATATCAGATAAAGATCGGCTGCTCATGTTTTATTCAGTACTTAGTGATAGTAAAATATTGAGAACAGCTATAACTGACCAAGGTCGTGTGACTATATACCAACTCCTGTGCACTAGTTATATCCTCCTTTGATCCGTGCTTAAGAATAAGTAATTCCAGCTTGTAATTTATGCGTGCAGGGGGATGTTTGAAATAAATATTGAAATATTTTGGTTGTTTCGGCAGTTTTTATTGAAATGTTTCAGCATAATAGCGATATGATACCTTACTTCCCATCCCCCTCTGCGCGCAAAAAATAAAAGCTAGAATTGCCTATTGGCTGCATGGATTAATCCGTTCTCTTTCTGCACATCTTGCATTTTGATCACTAATTTTCTATTTAAGGTATATAATAAAACTAGCAAGAGAAACGGAAACAACGCCCGGAGATGCATTAGCTGTATGTATTTTTCTACTTTCTCTTTATATAAATTAATTAAACTGGACGCTAAAATGATTGCGGCATTTTTTTCCATGTCGCATATTTACGATGAAAAGTGTTCAGAACGAAAATCTTTGTGGCGTTCTTCACAAAATTACTTTGTTCTAGCTTTATTTTCTAGTTAACTATGCCTTTTTAATGCATCTGCCAGTTGAGAAACATAAAATAATATATCAATGATGCTTGACGCCATGATTTGCAGCAATATAAGCAAAACATACTGAACTTCAGAGTTCAAACATCATTCTATCTTTGGCGTACCATCTAAAATCTCTTCATTTTAGCATCATTTTACAGATAAAGCACTAAGCATATATTATATACTCATTAGTTTTGAGCGCGTGTTACACAACATACACAAGTCTCCTCTTAATAATAATAACATTTAAAATTTATATTGCGCATATTTTATGAAATAGAATCTTCGCTTAATTAGTTGAAAAGTTTGGTTTTAATCTAGTTAATTTGAAAACTGGAAAACAGTCTGTGACTATATAACAATACACAATACAATAGAGATCTATTTTTTTCTGTTTTACCATTTGTTTGTAAAGTATTTTCTTTAAAGACCATGTAAAGTCCGTAATGTAAACAATCGCTTTGTTTACATTTTAAACTCAGTGCTACAGTTGTAAAATATGATTAGATATATATTATACTGAATTTTTCACACTCTTCTGGTTCGCTATGCTTGAAAATGAATACAGACTAGAGATTCAATTCAAGAAAGTTCAAAAGATACGAAATATTAATAACATTCCGACGGTCGGGTCCCGATCATTGGAATGGAAGCCTGAGCAGAACGTATGTGCAGAACGGACTTTACATGGTCTTTAAAGGGATCGATATGGCAATAAAAATTAACTTTGTCTTATTCGAAAGAAATTTTAAAGTTATATATGAAGACCCTTTACAAGCTTGTTTTTCGAAATATTTTGTCCAAAACAGTGTGCAGTCCGCCATCTTGGAATTATAATTGACCTAATTAACTGAGTTTTTGATGACGTCACAAGCAGGGTAAACTTGTTAAAACTTCTTCATGTGTTACTAAATTTCTTCGAAAAGTTTCTTAAAATGTTGTGACTTAATTGAGTACTAAAAAGACTTCGGAAAATCGAGTTTTATATTGATAATGACATGTGGTCTGATCTGCAAGATAAAAATTTCGCTTTTTACTCTACTTGTGACGTATGCATATCGAAGTATACATATCCAAGATGGCGGAATGCACACTGCTTTTGATCAAAATAAGTCGATTTATTTCGAAAACCAAGCAAGATACGGAATAATTGTAATGGAAGTCTATATATCATTTTAAACGTTCTTTTAAATAAGACAAACTTAATTTATATTGCCATATCCCTTTAATTAAGAAACTTTTTGCTCAAAACCTTATAAAACATGATTTCTATTTCACAAATTGTCGGCTTTTCTGTGTGATGAGATCACCTAGGTTGCATCATACATTTATGATTATTTTTGTAAGGTATTTTTTGCTGTAACGATGGGATCAATGATTCTTGGACAAACGGCAGCAACATGTTTTGAAGCGTTAGCTTCAGCCAGAGGAGCAGCTTTCGTCGTATTTCAAACTATTGATCAGGTAAGCTGCATGACCGTACATTACTTCACATAATTCATGCTAATGAATGTATATTCTTGTACACTATTGAAACTTGCTTCCAAGTAGCAGAGAAAGATACTATTAATTTCAAGGGGTTATTTTAACTCTGTCTGAAGAGTTAAATCTACTCCACTTGCGAGCCCCCCTCCCCCCTTCTCATTTTAAACAACTTGTCGGTACGGATATTACGTATGAAAAAATGTAACTCTGAAATTAACTGAATTGATTCGAAATGGTCGGTAAATTGATTGTTAAAATTGAGTTTGACGTTAAACGTTCGGAATGCAGACGGATACGCCTCTGTGGATTCCAAAAGTTTACTCCACTTGCAGTCATTTACAATTTAACTCCACTGAAGAAGTAAAGTAACTCCAGCAAAGGAGTAAAAATAACGGAATAATTTTTACTGCATGTTTTTAATCTAGGGATCGATTTGCGGAAGGAGTAAAAATATTTGCGAGTAATCCCCCGAAATGTTTTGCTTAATCAGGGTAATTTAACTTAGGAATGGCAAAAACGACATTCAAGTTGTTTCAACCTAGATTAAGGCCGTTTTCCACTTCAAGTGCACCGTGCCGAAACGAATCAAAAAATTTAAAAATTTTAAACTTTAGTGAATGTTCATCCGGTGATATTTCTGTAGTACGCCAAAAAGGCACTCGGCACTCGAAAACCAGCCCAGTTAATCGGGCTAGCCCGGCAGTGCCGGGCTCATATGAACAGGCCCTAAAGTCGGTTTTCCACTTCAACCGTATCGTAGCGAAGCCGCAGTGTATTTCTTTGTTTCCTGAAATGCTACGGTACGCTACGATACGGTTGAAGTGGAAAACATGCAGGCTTTATGCCAGTTTTCCACTTCAACCGTATCGTAGCGAAGCGTAGCATATTTCTTTGTTTCCTGACCACTAGAGTGGAACTAATGACTTCGACACAAAAGAAACTTGCGACGAACTTTCCATTTTGATACGCGAATACATCCGGAGGTATACGTAAATTTTTCAATTTATTTTCATGATCAACCTGTGCATACTCACCAGTACGTTTCGGTACGGTACCATAGAAGTGAAAAACGGCCTTTAAGTCAGTTTTCCACTTCAACCGTATCGTACTGAAGCGTACCGTATTTCTTTGTTTCCTGAGCGGTAGTGTGGAACTAATGACTTCGACACAAAAGAAAATGCTACGATACGTTACGATTGAAGTGGAAAACAGGCTTAAAGTCGGTTTTCCATGTAACGTACCGTAGCATTTTCTTTTGTGTCGAAGTCATTAGTTCCACTCTAGTGGTCAGGAAACAAAGAAATATGCTACGCTTCGCTACGATACGGTTGAAGTGGAAAACTGGCATAAAGCCTGCATGTTTTCCACTTCAATCGTATCGTAGCGTACCGTAGCATTTCAGGAAACAAAGAAATACACTGCGGCTTCGCTACGATACGGTTGAAGTGGAAAACCGACTTTAGGGCCTATTCATATGAGCCCGGCACTGCTGGGCTAGCCCGGTTAACCGGGCTGGTTTTCGAGTGCCGAGTCCCGCCTCACATATTGTTTTTATATTAATTTAAGATTCGGTTCATATGAGAAGCGGGCCAGCCCGGTTTGCCGGGATCTCGCTTGAGCGAGGCTAGCCCGGCAAGCCGGGCTGGAAATTTGCGTGCTTTATTTCGCTTATAAACAGTCTAAAAAGTTCAAAGCTATAGGAATTTATCAAAATTAAACCTCCTGAAGCTGTTGCCGTCGACAAAAATACAAATTTACTGAATAAACACGAATTTTACTTTCCCGCTAAAATATCGCGGGAAATCGTTACTATGAATAGATATGATTGCCGGGCTAGCCCGCCTCATGTGAAAGTAAAGCGGGCCAGCCCGGTTAACCGGGCTCATATGAACAGGCCCTTACTGCGGTATTCGCTATACAGTGTGTATCGTATCAAAAAAAGTATAGCCTTTCAAATTTAAATCAAGCATTGAATGGTTCCCACGAGTGCATAAATGATTGACACAAATAAATTTTATGCATAAAGAAACTGTTTAAGAAGCTGTTTTTAATTCCCAGGAGCAGAAAATCGCGCACTTTACCAGGAGATATTCCTAACTAAATTCTAATACATGCAACTTGTCAATATTTTACGCATCATTACGTCCAGCTGTTTGGTAGGGCATTCAAATTTAACAATAAGTGATTTCAATAGTTTTCGTTTTTTGGGGGCCACCCTGTATAATTGCTTCGAACAAGTTAGCGACCCTTAAAACAAATTAAAGACTTTCTACCTATGAGACATGTACAACCTGTACAGTACAAGCAGATTAAAATGAAGTTAATTGATCTCTTTTGTAAATAAGACATGTTTTCGTCGCGTATCATTAACTCAAAGCAGTTGAGAACAATCAAATCACTTATAATTATTGGAAATTTGAATTTGAAAGGCCATACTTTTTTATACAAAACTATTGAAATAACGTATTGTTAGAATTTGAATACCCTAGCACTAAGCTGAACGCAAAGATGCGCAAAACATTGACAGGGTGTATATATTAAATATTGATTTGTAAAGCGCACTTTTTTTTCTGCTCTTGGACTTGGGAATTTAAAGCAGCTTCTTAAACAGTTTCTTTATGCATAAAATTTACTTATGTCAAACTTTTTGCACTTGTGAGTTCAACAGATACCCTGATTCCAGAGGTTTATTTTTATTATTTTCATTGCGAAGGGAGAGAAAAAATAAACCTCTGGTTGAAAGCGGCAATTGATTCATCGAGCCGCGCCAATCAGTTTGAATTAGAGTCAGATCCTGACTCTGTCTCCTGATTGGATGATTGTATTAAAGCTCTCTGATTGGTTATAGACGTTTTATTTTAATCAATCAGAGAGCTTTAATACAATCATCCAATCAGGAGACAGAGTTAGGATCTGACCCTAATTCAAACTGATCGGCGCGCTCGATGAATCAATTGCTGCTTTCAATCAGAGGTTTATTTTAAACCTCTGGAACCAGGTTTTTCAACATGGTGCTGAGACATTCAAATTCTAACAATACGTTATTTCAATATATAGCTTTCAATATATAGTGCGTTTTTTTGGGACATCCTGTATTCACGTGTGTGCGAAACAGCTAGAATATATCTCGTGTAAAATTATTATTATAACAATATTCAGCTGGTTGGCACAGTCTTTGTTCGAATATCCCCAAGTCAAAAGTATGTATTCATGGCCGCAGGGAGGGGACGGGGAGGGGAGTTGGAGAGGGGGGGGGGCACTTTGCCCACTGGGAAAGTTTTGCCTCGAGTGCCGCGCAACTTGGCTGTATTACTAGTATATCGGCTTCTTATTGTTCAATAACAAAACAACGCGCCGGTCGCGGTTTTTCAGAAACTCTGTAGTCTTATTCATTTAATTATACTCGTATAGAAATCAGAAATTGATGCTTCCTCATCCGCTGGAAAGAAGCTAGAAAATATTAGTGGTGCTTTAGAATTCTGTCATGTTAATTTTGCCTACCCAAGACGACCTGCATTCGAGGTGAGAATTGTTGGCAGATAAACTGTACTTGTAAACTGCTAGGAATACATGCATGCAAAAACTCTCGCCTTGGTAATTAATCAAACACCCTATAATTATATTTTCCACTTATAAATTAAGTATTTAAGGCGGTTGTCATTGACATAGTAACATGATCATTTTTCTCTTTTATACTGTACTTTTATTGCAAATTTGTAAAAAATAAAAGATTATGACATTTAATTACAAAATATTTATTTTCTGTAAGGTTCCTATATTCTGCGTTGCAGGTGTGCATAGCCGCGAGCGGAATTAATTCCCTCCTTTCCTCTGGGTTTACACTGCGTTGGCTCGGGATTAAGTAAATCAGCTGATCATTAATTTCTTGTACAGGTTTTAAAGGAATTCAATCTAAAGATACCAAGCGGGAAATGTGTTGCACTTGTCGGAGAAAGTGGTTGTGGAAAAACTACGATTGGGAAACTACTGCAGAGATTTTATGATACAGATAGAGGATCTGTAAGTTCGATCTTTCAGCATAGTGATATATTTGAAATATAATAGCTGGTACTCAGCGCAAAAGCAGCTGTGCATGTCTGTGGTATGCAATTAGGCCAGAAGCTCATCTAGTCACCATTTCGGGGCAGGTTTATTAGTATAGCATGACCAGTTGCCATGGCCAGCTTTGCCACTGAACCTGGGATTAATTTGATCAACAAGTGGTTAGGAAGGGGCATTTAGAAATAAGTGGGCTGGGAAGCTAGTGGGATCTAGACTCCCTCTTCCGGTCTTCCCTCAGTATCCTATACTAATCAGTGAAATCAAAATTGATTAACCATCAAATGGGAATCGTCATTATTAATAGTCTGTTTTTTTTCTCTAATCAGGTTCTACTTGATCACCAGAACATAAAGGATCTGAATGTCAGTCATCTTCGACGTCACATTGGTGTAGTGAATCAAGAACCAGTATTATTTTCAACAACAATTGCTGAAAATATCGCTTTCGGTCGTGAAGGAGTAACACAGCATGAAATTGAGAAAGCAGCAAAAATCGCAAATGCTCATGATTTTATTATCCGCTTTCCAAAGGTAAAAAGAAAATTTATAGATACTGTAGATTTTCGAATTCGTTAGTGTCCGTATAATTTACAAAATTACGTAAACAGATTTAATTTCGTTGACTCGATACAGCTCGAGTGACGGAATTGCAAACTTTGTTGCTTTGTATTGTACGCAATGTCAGAGTATGAAAATATTGTTATTTCTGTGGATGATTGTGAAATGCATTGATCCTCCTAAACATGCATTACGTCATCACAATAAATGTCATGCACTCGAATCGTTCTAAAGCCTCGGTGAAACGAGGTTGAGAGTTGATGAGGGTTGCAACTCTCGCTCGCGTCTGCTCATGCGCTCTCGTCACTTTTCACTGGTTCAAATTTTAACGAGAGTTGATGAGAGAACACCGCGGAAAAACGTCTGCGCATGCACCAAATTATGAAAATATGGCGGGTAATTTGAATATCAATTTCTAAAACAAAAACATGCTTATTAATTGGTCAAAAATTAGTGAAACAAACGAGAAAATATAGCAAATGGGTAGACTAATTGAAAGCGTCCTGGCATTTAAAGTATGGAATGAAATATAATTCATGTAAAAAATTGTTGATTTTAACGGACACGACTTCGAAAATTTTTGCAAAATTATTCAAAACAAAAATTCAAACTAAAAAACTCTCGAAAAGTTAAGCTTCTTAACCCACTCAAATTGTAGAATAAATCCTATAGTTTAATTATTGTGAACACGAAAATTTTTTATATTTGGCGACATAGTTTTTTTTAAAGAAATGTATCTCAAACGAAAATTCGGAAATTGTCCTTGCTTAGTTGATAAACAAAATGTTTCAGACGATAAATTTGTCAACAATCACCTTTAGTTCATGTTCTTGTACAATAGAATTTCTTGAACCTTCTGGCTGTATTTATTCCTAGTTTTTAGAATGACATGTTTATTTTCGCGCTCGAAATCTGGCTGTAAAGACGCACAATGAAGTCACTCCTTTTTACCGCCATTTTGAGCCTTCGGAAACGTTCGGAACAGCTTCTCATCAAGCTCGCAATACTGTTACAGGTAAGGTTGACGCATGCGCAGACGTTTTTCCGCGGTGTTTGATGAGAGTGTTCGCTACCGTCAACTCTTAAGGCCTGATTCCACGAGGCGGAATTTTTCGACCGAAACGAAATTTCTCTTTGTCCTTTTACAATTAGTTCTGCTCGAGAGCTCATGAAACAAAGAGAAATTTCGATTCGGTCGAAAAATTTCGCCTAGTGGAAAACCGCCTTTAAGGCCTGATTTCGCGAAATGTTCGCGAGGAATTGTGTCTGCGAAATACGGATGGTTGCACATGAGCGATTCCACTGAATTTCCGCTTTCGCATACCCTGGATGCCAGAGCCTTCGACAGTAAATAATAAATTGAAATGTCGCGAAGGCTCTGGTTCAACGGGGCGATTCTTTGATTGAACCGCGCCAATCACAAAACAGAATTAGTGGTTTTAGTACAGAATCTGTACTAAAACCACTAATTCTGTTTTGTGATTGGCGCGGTTCAATCAAAGAATTGCCCCGTTGAACCAGAGCCTTCGCGACATTTCAATTTATTATTTACTGTCGAAGGCTCTGGAATCCTGGGTAGCTTTCGCAATGAGTTGAACTGACTTCTACTCACTGGTGAGGCGAATTTCTTTCTTGCGATGCCTAATTTATCTTCACTGCGCATGCACCTAATTCATTTCGCGCGAAATGTTTCTCATTTCGCCGAAGAAAGCGCCCGTGGAATCAGGCCTTTATGCATGCAACTCTTGTTCTCGTTTCATCGAGGCATGGGAGTTGAGGAAACGCTCGTGCCAACTCTTGCTTTCAACTCTCATTCTCACTTGACCAGGGCTTAACCAAGGCTATACTTCAATGATAGAGAAGCGCTCCAGAAACTCACAAATGCGAGTTCAAGAAAACGAATGTTCCTTTTTCCCTGCAATGACATTCTTCATTCCTGATTAATTAAAAATTCTTTCTAAATGACCAAATATACCTGACTATGGCATCATCTTAGTATTATACATAAACTTGTGGTTAGATCGAGCTCGTTAACTGGACCCTGTAGCTCAGTTGATTAGATCGCTGCACCGGAATCACTGGCCCGCAGTTTCGATTCCTGCCAGAGGGCCTATATATAGTTGCATTTTTTGGAACTTATCCTGGTTATGTCCTACAGTAAGTAATATTTAAAATCCGACTTTGAGGACAGGACTAGATTTCCAGTCCGCGCAATTTGATCAAGTCGAGGCAAAGCTGAGGACTGGAACAAAATGCGAGGACTTGAAATCTAGTCCAGTCCGAATTGGAGGAGTTGAAATGACATCTCACAATTCGAATAAATTACTGCACATAGAGTGAGATGAATTAATTTTAATCCAGTCCTAGGACTAGATCGATATTCTTCACCATATATCCAGTATATCGTGTGAGCAAAATGAGGCAATATTATTGGCTATTTTACTCATGAATTATTTAACAATTATTGAATGAGGTTGAGCACGATATGAAGAATTATCAAGCCCGAAGTTTGCCGTTATCAACCGAAGCCGAAACCTGAGGTTGATAACGGCAAACTGAGGGCTTGATAATTCTTCATATTGTGCGAAAAGAGAATTCAATAATTGTTTTATTATTTATTTAAAAAGTTCAAAACAAACATTTTTTTTTATTTGTATTAAGAAACAAACAATTCCTTAGTCCTTCGGCAGTCGTCGTCGCGTCATATCAATGGCGTCAGCGAGTCAATATGATTCTCGTCGTCATAGTAATATGGCGCAAACTCGTCCAAATTTTTTTCATATTGGACGTCATTTTGCTAATATGAATGTGAAAAATCCGTATTTGGTTAGCCATTGAGTTGATATGACAATTTCACAGTTGGCTGTTAGCCAATCAGAAACCAGGAATTTTTTAAATAAATAATAATAATGATTAATGGATGAAATTTGCACTCGAAATTTCCATCTAAAAAATCCTTCAACATTACTGCAACAAAAATTCTGATATTATGCCAATTGTACTTGAAGGGTTATGAAACATTGTGTGGTGAACGTGGTACACAGATGAGTGGTGGTCAGAAACAACGTATAGCTATAGCAAGAGCTTTAGTAAGAAATCCTAAGATATTGTTGTTAGATGAAGCCACGTCCGCCTTGGATTCCGAGAGTGAAGCAGCTGTACAAGAAGCTATTCGTAAAGTAAGTCACAAGAAATTACTAACCATTCAGTATGAAGAAACATAGTTTTATCTGTTCTGACACTAATATTTTCGTTACGTCATCATTGTTGGTTTTTTTTTATCTCATTTGAAGTGTGAGGGGGTAAAGTTGCTTTCTTTAATCTCGTTTGAAGTGTTAGGGGGGAAATCAGGGAAGTTTAGGCGAGGAAATTGCTAGTAGGTGTGGGGGGATTTTCTATAAAATTTCTTAATCTTATTGCTACATGGATGGCTTAAAGAAAAGCAACCCGGTTCTGTACTTTATCGTATTATGGTTGATTAGTTACTGTGTTAAAAGATGATGTTTTATAAATAAATAAATTGTGCTGCACATATTTGACAATTATTCACCGGATTGGAGACCTTCACCTTTTTTCCTATATGAAGTTCTATTTGACACACCTCTTAAACTTTATTACGTCAAGAAGATGTATTCTATGCGAAACAAAACTACAATTCTGCTTTGGAGTAATCTAATAAAAATCAAGACAGCCAATCCTCGGTTTTGGCGGGAAAGCGATTCGCGACTCCCAAATTGCTGGCCCTTGGTGCCATGGAGCTAATTCACGGAAGTCCTCGGTAAAATCTCGATCCATGAAGTAGGTGTAAAGAGTAGGATAGCTGCGCAATGCTTGATACAACATTCAAACATCATTAATAATTCATAAGCTTTTTGGCACAACATGTCAACCATAACATGTCACGTGAAGAGGTTTAAACCTGATAAAACTCATTTTCATTATTCTTTATATAAAAGTCCCTCCTAATTAGTACTCTTTATATAATAAATACTAATGAGACGGCATCTATTGTAGTCGTGTTTGAAACTATTCAAAACCCTCGTGTTGTATCATATCTAAAATGCTCGTACTGCGCACTCGCAATTTTAAATATGATAAAATACTACTACGCGTGTTTTAAATAGTAAATAGTATTATACATATACATACATACATACATACATACATACACACATACACACATACATACACACATACATACACACATACATACACACATACATACATACATACATACATATATTCATACAGAAACTTTATTTATACTCGAATTTGTGAGTAGCTTACATAGCTAATTTCTCCGAGTAGATAGAGATAGAGTAATTGCAAGCTTGGACGTGACAATTCCTACTGCGGCCGGTAGCAGTATTTCCAGGGAACTTACTCCTACAGTGATAAACATCACTAAACATGCCGTGCCCTCCATAATCTTAATATAGGCTGGGCAAGGACGAACCATGATCATTATTGCTCATCGACTTTCGACGATTCGCAACGCTGATATTATTGCTGTTATCAGTGAAGGACATGTGGTTGAAATAGGGACACATGAGGAGCTTTTGGTTTTGGATGGACTATACAGCAGTTTTGTGAAGCTACAGGTGAAACTTGATCACTGAGATGACTATTTTATAGCTGGACCTAGAGATGTTAATTAGTCTTTCAGACGCCGAACTAGATTAAAAATCTTAGACTTGATCAAAGAATAGAAGACCAGTATGAGCAATTTAAAAGGATTGTCCTGCAAAAATATCATTTTCAGGGCGTGTAACTCCCCCTGCCCCCTCCCAGGATTAAGGCCCCCGGGCATTCGGATAATTTTCTGACCATCACAATCAGGGGCGTAGGAACCGGGGGGGGCAGGCCCCCAAGTTTTGCCAAGTGCCCTTTTTCCGGGAGCAAAGTGCCCTTTTTTGCGTGAAAAATTTCCGTAAGATTGCATTTTTTGCCTAAAGGGCATTTTTGAAAACTTGAATCTATGTTATTTCCGGAAAAAATTTTTCATTCCCGAGAAAAATATTATATATCTGGAAAAATTTTTGGTTTGTCCGGAAAATTTTTTCCGTATTTAGGAAAAAAGGCGGTATAGCGGGAAAATATTTTTTGGTATGTCCGAAAAAATTTTTAGATGCCCTTCTTTTCTCGAAAAGTGCCCCTCAAAGCCTGCCCCCCCCCCCAAGTTTTAGAAGCTTCCTACGCCCCTGATCACAATTCTGGGAATTCGTCCTCCACGGGACGTGAAATGGCGTCTCAGATCTAGACACTCTAATTTTCAACATTTTGCGGGGAATATGCCTCATACGCCCTGTGGGTCTCGCGCATTTTCCATAGACACACGATAATTGTGCTGTTGCATCATCATCCACGGACACGCGGAAGCCTGAGCACGAGGATGATACATTCGACGCTACTCCTCAGGACTCTCATGTCAACTTCTTAAATTTCTCCCAGCATCTTTACGTTATTTTCTGACCACAGAGTTTCATCGGCCAAAACGAACCCACACGTCTGAGATTATCTTCTTTATATGTTTGGAATGGATCGAAACATTTCTCAATATTGTCATTATTTCATTCCTATGACATTGGCAACATTCTAACTACTTTCTACAAACGATCCAACTCATGTATTTTACATGTAGGCGAATTATGATGACGACGTTGAAGAAGATGGAAGCAGTTTTGACGACGAACAATTCTTTCATATTACCGATAGTACGTCTATTAATTAAAGGTCCATATACAGACCGGACGCGATTTGGCAACGCGACGCGAATTTTCAATGACATTTAACTTCAATATTGTTCTATGTTTTTCAAATATTCAGAACCACTTAAGCAATTTTGGCTATTTGGTCTGCATATCTTGTAAAAATTTTATCCGTTGACGGTTTTATTTGCTTTTAAAAACTGAAAATTCGCGTCGCGTTGTCGAATCGCGTTCGATCTGTATGGACCTTAAAGTGCCTATATCACTTATGGGACCTTTATGAATTTGAAAAGAGCGTTTTAGTTAATAAGTTCAAAAGCTTTGTTTGATTTGGTGCAATAGTTTTGAGGATATAGGCCTTTACACAACGGACTGTTCCTGAGTCCCGGCCTCCTGGAATTTATTGAATCTATTGAATTTGGCCTTTTTCGAAACTGTCCATTGTGCATAGGAGCCTGGGACTCAGGAACTGTAGGTAGTTTAGAGACCTGTATCTTTGAAATTATTGCACTAAATCAAAAAAAGCTTTTGAACTTATAAGTTAACTAACTTTTTACGCTCTTTTCAAATCCATGAACGTCCCACAAGTGATATAGGCACTTTAAGACTCTTTTCTACTCATCGTAAAAAACAACTGGGCGGTCAAACGCGAGCTAGAGTTGAAACCCTCATCAACTCTCCTCCTCGGGTGTCGACCATATAACAAACATACTTGCAGGGAGGTGAGTCCGGAATTGGACGCACCGAGGGTGGCCTGAAGTTTCCCGAACTCACCGAGCGAAGCGAGGTGGGTTCGGGAAACTTCCAGCCACCCGAGGTGCGTCCAATCTCGGACTCACCAAACCTGCAAGTATGTTTAGTTTTTATCACATGCCATTTCGGTAAAACGTACTGAAGAATATACGCATTTTAGTGTATAATTTCTTGTTTGGGTAATGAACATTTTAGCCGTCAAAATACCACGCAAACAAACAAACTTAGGCTACAATATTCTTGAAAATGCACACATTCTGGGGAAACATTGCCAAGATCGGTATAAACCTGCCGGTGCCGAATAAATTTCGGCGGCCATCTTTCTTTTTTTCCACTTTGAATACAGAATGTTCCATTTTCATCCAACAAAATAAAAAAATAATAATTATAAAACAATTAAAAACAGTTATTTTATTTTTTTATTTAAATCTTTTTTTATTTAAATCGATCTCGAACCCACCTCCTAAACATACGTCAGCAGGTGGGTTCGAAATTGAACTGACCTCCTCGTAGCCAATAGGAAAGCCGCTAATACGCTAGGTATGAGATAAGGGCTTAAATCCATTAACAAACAACAATCTAATATCACATGTTACACACTAAGCTACTAATAATTAAAAGATGTACTTCTAAACTTAAAACAATTTTGAATAATTCTTTGTATTGATTTTTTAGATGGCGCCCGTAAACTGACCTCTCTCGTCTCCACAATTGACGGATCTCAAGCTAAAACGTTGCTAGTGGTAAGGATGAGAAAAGTTGAGAAAATCCGACATGAACTCTAAATTACTCTCTGCCTCTAAGGGACTCGCCATTATTTATAGCGAGGGGTGGCACCGAAGAGAAAAGGGTTGGGTAAACAAAATTTTGAGTAAGTAAAAGGTTGGCTAAATCAAAAACAAAACAACTCAAGGGTTGGGTAATAGAAAATTATTATCATTTCCAAAGCATGACTCACTCAAATATTGAAGATTAAAAAGCAATGTCAACAGTCATATGTCAACACAATATGTAAACCAATCAGCGTTACTATCTTGATCATTTCCGAATTGTCAGAAGGCAAATGGTATCTCCAAAGAGGGTGTTGATGGGGTATATCGTGAGTCGTGATTCACTCAATTTCGGTTACTGTCAGTCGTGAAAACACTAAAAATTTAAGGTGAAGCGTGAGGGAAAAAAACTGTTTATCGTTTCAGAACACTTTACCGTTAAAATACCAAATTTTTTCCCCTTACTGATTTTCAACCCCCCCCCCTCCCCCTTCCCTCCCCATCTAGACCCTCTTCAAAGAAAGTACATGTGCACACAACATGAAACATTAAGCCGGTTTTCCACTAGGCGGAATTTTTCTTTGTCTTTTCTAATTAGTTCCACCCGAGAAATCACAAGACAAAGAAAAATTCCGCTCCGCGCGCAAAATTCCGCCTAATGGAAAACCGGCTTTACACTGCAGGAAATTGCACAAGCAGTTATCAAAGTCATGTCACTGAACTAGTTAGGTGGTAAAGGGCATTTGCGACTACTGAACGGTATCCTTTTGTAAATTTGGCCAGGGGTGGGTATTTAATTCTAATTTATATTTGAGGTTGCCTAAAACAATTTTTGACTTGTTGATGGTTGGATCAGCAAAATTTTTACCGAGAAAAACATTTCTCTTCGGAATGACCGGTCCCTAACTCCCACAATCTGTCATGTGCAGTGGCGGAAATTCACTTTTTCCGGTGGGAGGGGGCAAAGCCTCCTAAATTTCCGACAAAACTTTCAAATTTTCGACGTACCCACTTATTTGCACTCGAAAAGACTTTTTTAGCCCTCTTTTAGGTAAAAATTTCCGAAAATTTGTCAATTTTCCGTGAAGGTGGGGGGGGCGGTCGACCAACCCCCCCCCCCGCGCCACCCAGATTTCCGCCACTGGTCATGTGTTAACATTCATGGCAGATGTATTATTTCAACTGTGAGTTTTATATATTGTACATGTTATTGCATGTTATGCACATACATTGATCACTAATAAAACAAACACTACGACCAAAAAGGCCCGTTTACACTTTTACAATTTTGCTGCGATTTGTATAGTGCGAATTTTGTCTTCTGTATGGATGTGAACGAGCCATGGGCGGCCATATTGGACTTGTTTTGCAGCTGCTAGCGATTGAGGCAAGTTGCAAACGACGTACTTTATTCTCAGATTTTGTGATTAACAACGTCGCGTTATACAATTCACTGTTCACAGTTGAAGCCATATTTTAACGTGATATGCAAATTACGAAGGATGTAGAATAAATCGTGATCGTGATTTCTGGTCATGAATTTGACAGATTTAAAATTCTCTACTCATTATAAATATTCAGCTTCAAAATCGGCTCATCAGTGAATTCAAAACGATACTGTAGACAGTCCTAGTTAATTGGTATATATCAGTGGAGTACATGTACCTCTTCATGGACCATGTACATATATCATAATTCATCCACTCGTTCACATCCATCAGAGAAAAAAAACTATCGCAACCTTAAATCGCAGCACAAAAGGAATTAAAAGACGTCCTTGACTTCTTTTTTCGGAGTATCGACCACTATCCCTCCAGCGTTCGTTCAGATAAATCGACAAATGCATACTTTAACAGGGGCGTACCCACGAGGATGAATGGGGGTCTAGAATCCCCACTTTTCTGCAGGACCAATTTTGTAATTCCTCCGAAACTGACGAGAAACTGGGGCGCGCGTAACTTCGTAATACTTTCATCTATGACATAAAATATTTCAAATCTATGGCTTTCGGATTACTATAAAACGTGTTTAAAAGGCATGAAATCGCGTTTCGCTTAAAATAGAATATTTTTCGGATGGACCAGGGCGCAACTGTTAGAGAGGGGTGGGGAGTGACAGCAACCGAAGTTTAAAAACGGTATGATACTTATTGCCTAGTGTTGGGCTGTATTTCGAGCAAAGCAGTTGAAGTCATCTGAAGTAAAGTTATAAAAGTTCACCAATTTCATAGCAGATTGATTGGTGATCACACCTTTTGTCGAGCATGAAGAACTCGCACCCCCCTGATACGTTGCGCGCCTGGGCCAGACAGCCTATAGTTGTTCTGTGTATTCGACAAATGCAATGCCCCGGAGTGAGGACTAATTTAGGGTTGGCTACGCGTTTATTATATAAATGTTTCTTTTTCTAATTTCTAGTTTGACCACGTGGACAATATCAAGCCAATATCTTTCACGAAAATATTAAAATGGAATGCTCAGGAGTGGAATGTCTTGGTCCTTGGTTGTATTGGCGCCGCATTGTATGGTTCATATCCTTTTCTATATGGTATAGCATTTGGTGGGGTACTTCATGTAAGTACATATAACATTTTACTGCAATCCATATTTATATGCAATTCAAACAATTTATTGCAAGTTTAATAATAGCTTTCAAAGAGACGCTTAGAAACCAGTAAAGATTTTCTCTGCACTTCACTTGGTTGAAACTGAATATTGGAGTAGATGGATAACCCAAGTCACGATAACATACACTATACATACATACACTATACATACATATATACAGTACACTACTCACTAGATACATACACATTTTATACCTAACCAGGAACAGTTGCTAAAAATACAACACTAGGTCCTCTGGCAGGAATCGAATCTGCAGCACTTGGATTATCCATCTGTACTCCAACATTGATTTTCAAGTTTCAAGCAAGTCATGCAAGTGTAGAAAATATCTTTGAAGTTCACCTTTTTCATTACCCGCCCACATCCATATATCCAAGAATCTGTGGTTAACGCTAGGAAACTGGCCTCTGTAGTTCAGTCGGTTAGGGCGCTCGTATCACCAAGGTCAGTAATTTGGTGTGTGAGCAGAAAGTGAGTGCTTGGTACGATCCATTGCGAGATTGGACTTCCAATTAGTTGACGAATTAAAAGATATCTCCTTTCAAATCAACATTGAACACTTTTGTTGATTCCCACATTATTTTATTGTAGACAATGAGGTACAATTCGAGAATCGAAGAAGAGAGTGAGTCCATGGACCATGATTCAAAACACTGGGCTGTTTTCTTTTTCCTTATTGGAGTAGAGAGTGGGCTGGGAATATTCTTACAGGTAAGGTGATCAATCCGTTGTGATGATTACCTTACGGACATGAAATGTATGCGGGTTTCGAGTGTGAATTTTATACATTTAAATAATAGACCTAACCAGAGCGGTTGCGAAAAATGCAACTATAGGTCCTCTGGCGCGAACCTGTGGCCCTGCGATTCCTGTGCAGCGCTCTAACCAACTGAGCTACTCAGATCAGTAACAGTTGTCGATCGCGGTCTGTAGCTCAGTTGATCAGAACGCTGAACCAGAATCGCAGGGGGGCTATAAAACGGAAAACGAGGACCTATAAAACGGAAAACGAAACTAGACAATTCCCAAGAGGGAATTAAAATTGAATGTGAAATTATCTAAAATGAGCTCAACTCGTCAATCGTCGTCTTAGGGAGACAATAAGAACGTCCAGTAAACATAGATCTCAAACTCATTAATAATTCATGAATAAATTAGCCAACCATATTGCTTTATTTTGCTTACATGATAATATTGGATACCTGATGAAGTATATTGATCCAGTCCTAGGACTGGATCAAAGTTAATTCAGTCCTTGGACTGGATCAAAATTAATTAAGTAGTGATTTATTCGCATGCGATGTCATTTCAAATCCTCCAATTCGGACTGGACTAGATTTCAAGTCCTCACATTTTGATCCAGTCCTCGGCTTCGCCTTAGGCGTGATTAAATCTCGCGGACTTGAAATCTAGTCCAGTCCTCATACTCGGATTTGAAATATTACTTCAATTAACCACTAAACAGAGAACATTCGTAATCAAAAGTTTTACCAAACAAACAGCTTGCAGCAGACTCGCGTAGCTTTTGGATTGATTAACTTTGCATACTGATTAATGTATTTTCAATTCCCAACGGTGGAAGAATGTGATTTCGACCGACAATTTTTATTTCACGAGTATGTGGCCATTTCTCATCGTTACGATTTAAAAAGGTATCGTTGAAGAGCTAAATAACAGCTCTTTCGTACTATGTAAAAATTAAATTGTTTAGCAAAGTTTATGATGCACGACAGCCTGTTGAATTACCATTGCCTTTTTTTGAGACACCCTGTACATGTTCATTTTCCAAATGATAACCGAAAAAAGCTTTGCCAAATAAATAAGAATAAATAATTAATACAGCAGCTGTCCAAACATCTTTTTTGAAATGACCTAAGCAATGGCTATTATATATGTTTTTCTTATCATTTTAGAATTGGTGTTTTTCATCTGCTGGTGAAGCATTAACTAAACGACTAAGGAAAGCGGCTTTTTCTGCCTTTTTAAGACAGGTAATAAAGAACTTTTTATTCCAATGACCTGCAAATTGACCAGATATTTCACTTTGAACAACTTCTTGTTATTTTTTAAAGGATATGGCCTACTTTGACAGCCCTGAAAATGGAACGGGAGTAGTCTGTTCACGACTGGCTACAGAAGTATCTTCAATTCAGGGAGTAAGCTTGTAAGCTGAGACCAGCACAACTTAGGCTGTCTATTGTCAAAAGAAAAAAAGGGGGGTAAAAGAATACAGGAAGGATGGAGAGAAGAAACCAAATTGTAGGGAGGGTAGGTAGGAATGGAAGAAGGAAAGAAAATAAACGGAAAATAGAAAAGAGAGAGATGAAGAAAAAGCACTAGAAAAAGGATTCGAATCAGAGTTGAAAAAAAAACTGCGGGCATGCGTGTACCATATCATATATGAGGACAATGAGGAAGGTTTAATGTTGAACAATGTATTCAACACTCATCACAAAACAAATAAATGATGTTTGACTAGGCATGCTGAGATTGGCAGGATGCTGATGTTGTGCTGGTAACGACTATTGTGACAGTATCGATACCAGAGTCGCATTGGAGAATACCGGCATGAGGAGAAAACAAAAACATGAAAATATTCACTATAGGAAATAAGAATAAGAAGTCGATTTTTAATGACATACATATGGTATACATACATATGTTATATTGTTGCTGTATATTGCAATTGATATCAGTCACGATTTAGGAACAGTTACTATTTTTAGACTTTAGGGTTAGAATTAGGGTTTCGATTAGGAAAAGGGTTAGGATTGGGATTAAGATTAGGGTTAGGATTAGAGTAAGGGTTAGGGCTAGGTTTTATGGTTAGGATCCGACTGTGGTTAAGTTTAAAATACAAAAGAATACAAAATTACAAAAGTCTAAAAATAGTAACTCTTCCTAAAACGTGACAGGTATACTCAATAAGTAAATTATTTACAATATTATCTTAAAAGTTAAAATAGAAAAACTAACTAAAATGCTAGGAGGTACGAAAGGCTGGGAAAAGAAGAGGTAGAATTGAAAGGATGGCAAGAAGCAAGTGCATGGAGAGGTTAATGGAAGGGAAGGGGAGCGAGGAAAAGGAAGGAGAAATTAAGGCGTAAAACTAGACACGTTTATTTATTTAATTTGCATATGCTGCATATTCTTTCAGGCAACAGGCCCTCAACTCGGATTATTTGTCTCATCCATGGTTACAATAATTGGTGGTTTAATTGTCGCTTTTGCTGCTTCGTGGAAACTCACTTTAACCATGATGGCTTTTATTCCTATTGTTATCATCGCTATAACACTGATTAATTATTTCCTTGGTGCAAATGACTGCGGTAAAGCCGCCGATTGTTATGCTAAGGTGTGTGGCTTATCAAAAGGTTTCATATTTAGGAAGAGGAGATATGATTACACAATAGCTTGTGGGTCCAAATTGTGCATCCCAAAAATAGAGGTTCATTATTTTATCATAAGATGGTTAATTTTTCCTATCAGTATATATTTCATGGGACTTTATCTTACTTATCATTTTTCTTACTTATCATGAACATATGTGTTCAGCTAGAACATTCAAACCACGTTCCACGTTTTATTAATTTTTATTCTAAATAGGTACAGGTAGGTTTTGTAAATATTGAATAAACTGTGTAATACTAATAGATTTTAAGTTTTAAAGGCTCCAAATCAAATTTATAATATTCATTTATGTAAAAAATATAAAAAAAAGTGTAAGAATATAAAAAGTCGCGAAATTAGTAAATTGGTCATGATGGCGGCTGTCCAATTCATAAAAACGTGTTTCATGCATCGCGTGCGCTCTCGCGTGCGCTCTCGCGTGAATCTCGCGTGTACTGCACTTACCGAAATTGCAGAAAAATACCAAAATACGCTACAATTACTGTACTGCGCATTTTTTTCAGGTTATCGAAGAATCGTTTGCCAATATCGAAACTATCGCATCTTTCAATCGTGAAAGTGAACGTTTTGTAAAGTATCACGAAGCAGCTGCGGCAATGCACAGGTATATTTGTGTATAGACTCGTTTGAAAAATGAAAAATACATGTTCCTCTAGCCTGTCATCAAATACTTAATTGACATTTTTATGCAAGTTGCAGAAAGCTCCATGGCTTTATTTAGAGATTAGAGTTAGCATCTTTCTATAATTAATTGTCAAAACACACTACTCGTATTCTGGGATGAGTTTTGAAGAAACACGATAACCACAAACCCCACTCTCTTTTTCTGCACAGATTGCAACCTTTTACAAGTACAACTCTGGAGGTCATTAAGGAAGGGGATGGGGGGGGGGGACCCTGCCTTGTCTCCTCTGTATTTTTTAAATCATTAGAATACGTTCAATGTGTTTTGCTTTAGGAAAGCAAGGAAAAGCAGCCATTATGTGGGGGTTATTACAGGGACAATAATGGCGATTATTAATTTGAGTTTTGCTGTATCGTTTCGTGTTGGTGGTTACTTAGTAACAGAACATGAGGTCACACTGAAAGATATGATGAAGTAAGTTATCTTCTAAGAACAGCATTATTAAATTAACTAATTCTGCCAAAACATGTTCGCACATCATGTCTTGTTATAGTGGATCAACACATGATGGTCTTGCCGCAAACCCGACGAGCATCATATTAAACCCACAAAATAGAAGACCTTGTTTCATGTTGAACCGTGCACAAATCCTTTGTCTCAACTTCATTATTCCACGTGATTGCATGTTTTACCATAGCTATCCTATTGGACGATTACTTCCTTATACGAAAAGACACTGAGCTCAATCGCCGTGATCGTGTACAAATTAACGTTGTTGTACAAATTAACTGTAAACTCAAACAAAAACATAACACAATGACTTCTGTTCAGTTTGCAGACCATCATATCTTGATAGACTATGTATGATTTTGTTTAATATTCCTCAGTATTTGGGAAAAGCAGGTGGGAGGGGGGCGATTCTCTTTGCGAAGGTCATTATTTTTTCATTGATACATCCTCATAGACCAAACATTTACACTCTTAGCTTTCTAGGAAAGTCCCCCAACATTCCGAAAGAAGTTGAAGCCAGAAGCGTAGGCACGGAGGGGGGGGGGGAGGATGTGGTTCACGACCAATTTTGTATTTTTTTCAAAACTAGGGCACAAAATCTGTGGGTTTCAGATTATCATAAAACATCTCTAAAAAGCATGAAATAGCGTAACGTAGACCCTAAATATAGAAAAATATTCCGGAAGACCATGCCCCCTGGCTGGCCCGATAATTACCCCCTCCCCGATCTGGTTTAGGCCTGGCTAGGCCCCTGGTGGAAGTGACAAACATTTGGAAAAAGGAACCTAAGCGTTCGATGTTTTTGTCAACACGCTCGTCAGCTGTCCATTTGATTAATTATGGAGCCAGCAGTTCGTTCTTGTATGAAAAATCAGCGGTTTGTCAAAATACAAATTACTGAAATCAAGCTCGGGTATCAGTACCTTTAATTAATTTTGCCAGGCCCAGAGTGACATTCTTAGTGTTGACAAGAGCATGCTTAATTATTAGGCTAGATAATATAATTGGGACAAATTTTGATCATGTCCAATTAATTTTATTTTGTGCAGATCAATATTCACAATAGTGCTATCAGCAATAGTTATTGGTCAAGTGATTTCCATAACACCAGAATACTCGAAAGCCAAAAGAGCCGCCAGCAGATTGTTTAATCTTTTGGAAAGAGTTCCGTTTATTGATTCTTGTTCAAACGATGGGAAAAAGCCGGTACGTGGATTTCTTTTAGCTTTTCATTAAAATAAATAGGTATACACAATTTAAATAAGTATTCGTTGGGAGGCATGCAACTACTTGAAAAATATAAGGAGAATTTCGACGTTTCGAGCGAAGGCTCTTCATCTGGAATAAGCAGCGGGGGTTGGGGAAAACTCTCGAGCTTTTATACTAAGAATATAAAAGCAACACGTGACAAAAAATAAACCAATCAGATGGATTTAGTCAAAACAAAGTATGTAAATCACATTACTGGAATATATAAATACAAATACATATACAGAAAACTACAACAAATACAACATGATATATGTGATAGGGAGCTGTGAACTAGGGGTTCACGGATTTGCTGTGTCGAAAAGAGACTAAGGGGTTATCGGTCAATCAATGTGTGTAATTGGAAGTTGTGTTTGGTTTTGTTCTTTGGAGGAAATAAATTATGAAGTTTGTGATTTATGCCTGAAATGATTTGTTAAAGGTACAGTTCAGCCTTTTGAATGATGGTTTTTAAGGCGCATTTCGGCCCTTTTAATTGAAAAAACTAACTATAGGAAAATCATTTATACATAATTCAAGATCAGTGAACTCAATGTTTTTAACAATAAAAATGTTTTAAAATGTTAAAAACATTAAGCTTGCTGATCTTGAATTCTACTTAATTGATTTTCCTAGTTAGTTTTTTCAATTAAAACGGCGGAAATGCACCTTAAAAACCATCATTCAAAAGGCTGAACTGTGCCAAGATGTTATCACAAAGTTCTTGTGTCTAGCGATATACCTTATTTAGTCCATGCCTTAATATTTGTTTTACAGAATCACTGCCATGGCAATTTATCGCTATCAAACGTTATCTTCAGATATCCTACACGACGTGATTATAAAGTCTTACGTAATTTTGATCTGTCGGTCCAATCAGGGCAAACTGTAGCCTTGGTAGGCACAAGTGGTTGCGGCAAAACAACGTTAATGTCACTTATTGCACGATTTTATGACGTCACTGTCGGGAGAGTGGTAAGCAATCATTTGTAATTATTTAAAGTTATTTAAAGGACGTTGGCAGTAAAAATTTAGTTTGTCTCATTTGGAAGAACTTAAAAAGACGCTGTGAAAATCCGTTCTGCGCATCAGTTCTGCTCATAACAAAGGGGGACCCGCAGATATAAACATTGTCCAAATTTTGCATCTTTTGAACTTTTTTGAATTGAAACGTAGAGTTTATATACCAGAACACGAGGGGAGAGAAGACCCTTGTAGCCGCTGGTCACGTGATCCGCTAAAATCTTGCAAATTTTTAATTAGCAAATAGTTTACAGTTGATTTCACATGGCGTTTCACTGCATGAATGTTGCGAACTTCGTTGGGAAGTTCACAAAAGTTCATAATCATATTCACAAACCGGTTTGTAAACAATGCATTTGATTGGCTTACTTTTGTTCAGCGACCAATCAGAGGCTTTGTTTACATACCGGCTTGTTGCGTTCCGAACTTCGTTGTGAAGTTCGAAAGTTCATACTGAAATTTTATTTATTTATTTAAATAAATAAATAAATAAATAAACGTAAGAACTTTCGAACTTCACAATGAAGTTTGGAACGCAATATTTAGGGAAAAGTTATATGGAATCAACTGTAATTTATAATTTGCATTGTGTAAGATTGTCGTAAAGGAATCCAAGAAGTTAATTAGAAATCTGCTAAAGTAGATCACGTGACCAGCGTCTACCAGGATCTTTTCTCCCCAAGAGGAAAGACCCTGGATACGAGGTTGAAGTTAACCATGCAGGAAATTTAATCAGGACCATTAACTTACCCCATTAACTTAACCAGAAAATTTTTAACCAGGATGTTTTTCGAGTATATGATGCCGTGTATGACGAGAGTATGACGTCATATATAACTTCTTCCTTTTCAGATTGTTGATGGCAATGATATCAAAGATCTAAATCTAAAGTGGTTACGAAGTCAGATTGCTATAGTATCACAAGAACCAGTCTTGTTTGACATGACTATCAGAGACAATATTGCTTATCCCGACTCTACAGGGAATATAACTGATAAAGAAGTTATAAAAGCTGCTAGATTAGCGAATATTCATGAGTACATTATTACTCTTCCAAAGGTGAGAAATTATTGCTTTTTAAATCGACTCGCAAGGTGGAGGGAAGTTCTTAGTACAATAAATTTCGGCAAACAATTAACATGTTTAAAAATGCATTGTCTTCCAGGAGCGGATCAAGACAGTGTAGCTAAAAGTGCTTATGTAACGAAATTTCACACCGTATTTTATGATTCAAATGAACCCGATAAGCAATTCCAGCTAGACTAAATTTTGATCTAGGCACGACGAACAAAATCCATCATCACAGCTAGAAAGAGCATGTTAAAATTAGTAAAATTACAAAGTTTGGCCGCGAAATGTTCTACAATGCGGAAAATATAGCCCTGCGAAATTTGCAAACTTTGTGTTCACTTTGTATTACGCGCGGGAAAATGAACCACATTATCCGGCCGAAAGTGCTGCATGTTCGCGTGCGTAATATTCAAATTAATACAAAATTTGCAAATTTCGTAGGGCTATAATTTCCTCATTAATTTTACAACATTTCGCAACAAAACTTTGCAATTTTACTAATTTTAACATACCTTTCTAGCTGTGGTGATGGATTTTGTTCTTCTTGCTTAGATCAAAATTTAGTCTTTAGCTGGAAACATCCATTTCAGTAATACTGTAGGAGACTTTGCCAAACTATCTTTCTTCGTTCTTGAGATATTTAACAATATTTGATATGTAAATAATCATCTATTTCAGTAATACTGTAGGAGACTTTGCCAAACTATCTTTCTTCGTTCTTGAGATATTTAACAATATTTGATATATAAATAATCATCTATTTCAGTAATACTGTAGGAGACTTTGCCAAACTATCTTTCTTCGTTCTTGAGATATTTAACAATATTTGATATGTAAATAATCATCTATTTCAGTAATACTGTAGGAGACTTTGCCAAACTATCTTTCTTCGTTCTTGAGATATTTAACAATATTTGATATGTAAATAATCATCTATTTCAGTAATACTGTAGGAGACTTTGCCAAACTATCTTTCTTCGTTCTTGAGATATTTAACAATATTTGATATGTAAATAATCATCTATTTCAGTAATACTGTAGGAGACTTTGCCAACCTATCTTTCTTCGTTCTTGAGATATTTAACAATATTTGATATGTAAATAATCATCTATTTCAGTAATACTGTAGGAGACTTTGCCAAACTATCTTTCTTCGTTCTTGAGATATTTAACAATATTTGATATGTAAATAATCATCTATTTCAGTAATACTGTAGGATACTTTGCCAAACTATCTTTCTTCGTTCTTGAGATATTTAACAATATTTGATATGTAAATAATCATCTATTTCAGTAATACTGTAGGAGACTTTGCCAAACTATCTTTCTTCGTTCTTGAGATATTTAACAATATTTGATATGTAAATAATCATCTATTTCAGTAATACTGTAGGAGACTTTGCCAAACTATCTTTCTTCGTTCTTGAGATATTTAACAATATTTCATATGTAAATAATCATCTATTTCAGTAATACTGTAGGA
>CACRXK020002509.1:0-42769 GCA_902702795.2 Paramuricea clavata | reverse complement strand
GTATACCCCTATTCCCCCCCCCCCCCCCTAATGTGTGAATCATGATAAGCCCCACCAAAAAAATAGTATGTCAGAAATGAGTAACCCCCCGGGTTAAACGATCCCTTAATTTTGACACAATGTCTGTAGTGCAAAACGTTCCTTTATAATTCCTCGTTTTTCGTAACAGCTGCCATATTTCAAAACATATGCCACTAGCGTTGACATGCAGATTTCAATTTTATTGAATGCATAAGAACATATAACATAAAAGGTCATAAATCTAATCTCTGATTTTTTAAATGAAATTTGATATATATAAAAGTAAACACAGCTATAATATATTTGTCAGTTGTCGTTTCGTTGTTGATCCCCCGTAGTTTTTTTATAATATTTCCCAACTACTACCAGCTCACAAATATGGTCGAACATTGCTGTACTTACATGGCTGACAATAATCCTACCTTAATTTTACATTCTGCGGTTCCAGACGCCATGTGTACGTTTTAACGCCTGATTGGAGTTCTGTAGTAGCTTCAGAAAATTTTAATTCTTTGCCATTCTCTGCCTTTATTATGTTGCTTTCTGCTACGCCGTCGTTTTCCATTTTAAAATGCTTATAATCTCGATTCAGAACAGACACAAATGGAAAGCAATAACTGTTGATAATGAAACACAACACACTGCAAGCATCATTGATCAAGAATTTTCAAAACATCATTAAATATTCAAAATTTTGCAACTTTGACCGAACGTAATATGCAAATCTTATCATTGTTTTATAACTGAAATAGCTCGCAACGCCAATATTTGGAGTACCACATTTAAATAAAGGTTCATATTTTATTCATATTTGAGTGTAGCGATTGTAATTTAATCGCAGAAATCTGTCCTGACAGTTCAAAAATCTGTCCTTGGTAGTGCCATTCGAGCGAGGCCGAAGGCCAAAGAAAACTATAAATTATTTATATGTAACCTTTATACTATACACATTTAAAATAAAAAGTGCTTAAAGTTCACGTTTTAAACACGATATTTATTTGAAATATTTTCGAAAAGGCTGTATCGAAATATCTAACAAGATTTTTTTCACTTTGCGAGTTTGCGTGTTTTGAATTATTTGAAATTTTTGAATTTCGCGAACTTTTTCCATGGCGGGAAATTTGAGATGGGACTTTCTGCCGGTGGGGTAAAACATTTAAATCAACTGTAATAACTATTTGTTTATTTCTGTTGTTCATTCAAAAGCGACGAAAAATTGGAAATGGATAGCGGAAAGCCTAATCGAGATCATGTATGCTTTTTACCTTTTTACATAACGTAATACAGTCAGAATCCACACATATCGTAAAAAGACCTGGTGACCGGGTTTTATTACTATACGAGATAATGTGCCGGGACTGAAACGGCACAGCGGGATAGCGGTACAGCGGTTCTGCCTCGAAATGTCGTTATTGTTTGGCGCAGCAAAAAGGCACGTGTGAAAATATTGAGAAATCTTTCACATATTTTCCCCTTTTTAAAGTCCTTTTCAACGCAATAAATCAATGGTTCGACTCAGTAAGTATTCTATATTTGGAACTTTACATATATCGTTCAAAACCTCTAATTTTGTGTGTCATATATCTTTAAAAATGAGTTGAATTGTGGCTATAATTTTTCTAGCACTTCATGTTGTGATTTGTGAAGGGCCATTTTAAACCCGTTCAGAAACGGGTTTTTTACCAATCATTTTGGAAATTATTTAAATGTACCAATTTTTCTCAACCCCCTTGGAAATACCTGATACCTGTTGACGAGGTTCCACATATGGCAAAAAACCTCTTCGGAATCTTTCCATTTGTATTGTCATAAATACCAGTATACCACAATCCCCTGGAAATTTCCATGAATTGTTAGTGACCCCTTTGGGTATTGGCAAATTTTACCTGACCCTTTTAGAAATTTTTCAATTCTGTTACAATCCCCTTGGAAATTGTGATTTTCAAGAAATTAAAAGTTTGGAGATCCTTCGGAAAATTGGAATTTTCTACCCCTCCAGTGGAATATGGCTGGAAAGTTGTGCATGTTTTAATATTTGAAACATATTTCACCCATTAAGTTGCATATAACTTTACTCTGCCTAAAGCCAGATGATTTTACTCATCAACGGGAGGGCGCTGATGCTCAATGGCTTCCAGACTGTAAAGTAGTATTTTTGCACAGGGAACTAGCTTTTCCGTCGTAAACGGCAATTGCGTGGAAATGAAGGCAGAACATTTGAGAGAATTTTGAAAATTTGAAGTCTCCAGATTATCTGAAATGGCATTTTCAGAGTTTTCTCTACTTAAGGCCCAACACGTAAGAGATAAAATAAATCATGAAATGGACAGAAATTCAGGCCAAACTTTACAGTCTGGAATGGGTTGAAGCATTGGTTACAGTTTTTGAAAGTTTTTAAAATTATGAAGTGACTGCTATACATTTAAGCTTTGTAGTGTCTCTCGGTCAATGTATGTGTTTCTTTTAGAAAAACAGAGCAAGCGAATGTCTACCAAGACGAAAAAGAAAATTGAAAAGAAGGTATATTACTATGCATGTTGGATATGCGTGGCTAGTCATTCAACACTAGATCTCAGGATGCATTCCATGTAAACTCTATGCCGGAGATACCAATATTAAATTAACTATATATAGTACTGTAATTTGCCAAACTCACACCGGAGATCTTAGGTGTATTGCACTGAAAATGCACCTTGGACTAGATCCCAATGTTTATCTGCACCAGACCCAGACTGTAAAGTATTGTCAATATAGTGCAACTGCCTACGGTACCAATATTAAACATTGCTGATGTTTGGCTTAAAAAAATTATAAAATCTGCTCAAGAAATACTGTATTACTACCCTTTATTAATACCACACCTATCCTTTACTTTCTAGGTTAGGGAACACAACCGCAAGCAAAAGAAGGAAACTCGTTTGAATCCAAACAAATTTAGGAGTAAGTTTGTCATTGCTCATCTTCTGAGTTTATAATTATACAAAATTTACAATAACTATTGATTGTAATAGGCCCAACAAAATTATGTGGCTCCCAACTGACTCTATTTTTTTCTGCTAGCTGACCCTAGTTTTTGTATCTGCGAAGCAGATACTGTATATTGCCATCGCAAACGTACGGTATGTTAAGTGTTAACTGTTAACATAGCCATTCAGTGAAGAGCTTATATAATTGAACCAATTCATGATATATTTAAGCCAGTCAGCGATTAGTTTACATCGATTGTTTACATCGTGCCTGCATTAAAATTAATGAGCTGCCTAATAAACCCAATTTATCCTTTTCAAAATGGCGGCCTTTTGTGAGTGGGCAAAATGTTTCAAATAATTTTGTTAAAATTTCCAACGAATTGTACCGGTTTTCTATGGATTTTGCATTGTGTCTAACTCTGGGTATTTTTGCTAGTTTAGTTAGGCGAGACTTTTTTTATTTATTGGTTTACGGATTTGACTTTAAAAATAAGAGGTAATTGGCAGGTCGGAAAAAAAATTAAAAAAAAAACAAACTGAGTATAAATGAGAACCAAAATTAATAATCTTAAAGTTTGTAAGACTTTTTAACGTTAATTTTAAAAAACCCCGAAAAAAACGTGGCTAATCTCCATACTGATTGTCACAATGATAACATGAGCCAACAATACTGAGAGTCAAAGTTTACTTGAAGTGTACTTGATGTCAGAACCCCAAATTAATTAAAATTAACTAAAATTGTAAAAATTTTGACATCCAAATTTTTTTTTTATTTTTCACTTTCTGAATATTTACGGTCGGCAGATCCGTAAACCAATGAATAAAAAAAGTCTCGCCTTAATACATTTTTCTTGGTACACAACTCTGAAAATCCGAAATTTGGATCTTTGAATTCCCGTGCAAACTGTGAAAACTGTAGTGTGAAATATGATATTGTAATGTCTAATGACAGTGATGACACCTAATGTACAGTATATTGGTGCAATACGGATAAAAATACCATCGTTCGATTCAGTGTAAGAAATTGCATTTTACGGATGTCAAATGTAATGTATTACTAAACAACAGTGTTCTAGCAATTGACCATTTGCATAATAGACTAAATTTTGATCTAGACAAAAATTTCATCACAGCTTGAAAGAGCATCACAAAATTAGTAATATTCCAAAGATTTGTTGCGAAATGTTGTAAAATGCGGATAATATAGCCTTGCGAAGTTTGCAATTTTCAGTCATTTTAGATTACAAACGGAAAATTGACAGCCCAATATGCTTTGAGGCTGTCAATTTCCAGTTTGTAATCTCAAATGACTGAAAATTGCAAACTTCGCAACGAAACTTTGGAATATTACTGATTTTGTGATGCTCTTTCAAGCTGTGATGAAATTTTTGTCTGGACTTGTTTAGATCAAAATTTTGTCTATTACGCAAATGGTCAATTTATGGCCTTTGAAAATCAAGCGAAATTGTAATGTTGACAAATTGCTCGCAGTATACGTATATAGGATATTTGCTGACAGACAGACAGACAAATCACTCGCAGTACGTTTGTTGTTGTATTTGTAATGCCTAATGGCCCAATACGGATAAAAATACCAACGTTCGATTCAGCGTAAGAATTGTACTTACGGATGTCAAATTTTTACTAAACAACAGTATTCTAGTGATTTGTGGAAATTGTGGCCTTTGTCTTTGAAAGCCAAGCGAAATCGTATTGACTATTGTTGACAAATCGCTTAAAATTATTCAACTAATTATAAAAAATGCAGTACGTTTGATCCTTGATAACTTTGGTATCGTTGGTTTTCTCTTTTTCGGCCGCATACCAGTAGATTTGTCTCACTTCTTTCTTCATTTTGATAGTATTTTTATGTCGAACATTTTAAAGTGCAGTTTAATCAGGACACAAGGAGAGAGCATGCAAATGTTAGAATAAAAAGATCACTTAATTAAACGTCATAATAAAGTATTACTGTCGTTCCAATTGAAGTGTTGCTCAAATATTGATTCAATACATTACCTCGGGCTGACCAATTCATTTGATCAAGTTCCTCGAAATATTCATACACTTCCTGTGAAAGAGCTAATTCCAAGTATTTGATCATTTCTGGTCACTTCCTTTCTATTTATGATTGGTTAGTTGCACAAACAACAAAGGTGATTGGTGCATTTAAACTATTCAACAGGAAGTTTACAATTATACTAGGAAGTGTATGAATATCTCGAGGAACTTGATGAAATGAATTGGTCAGCCAGAGGTAATGTATTGAATCAATATTTTAGCAACACTTCAATTGGAACGACAGTAATAGTGTATATTTATCTTGCGTAGTCCAGATTTCGTCCTATGCTATTCAATAAATAAACTTGATATTCTATCTCTCTGAAAAGGACCAAGTTCCGGTTCCGGCCATGGTTTTTTATTAGTTCCAGCCGGAACCGGAACTCTCACAAATCGGGGTTCCAACCGGAACCGAGTTCCAGTACACCCCTAACATTGGCAAGTGTAAACAACAAGTGACAGAACTTTTGCTGATCATATGATTACAATAAAGTTTTGAAACTTCAAAGTGACAAGTGACAGTTTACTAAATAGCCGGCTGTTGGCTGTATAGACACTTCAAATATTGTTTGCATCACATTTTTATTTCTTGACTGCATAATTATGTTACAATCATAATCACATTTATATAAAATTAGTTATATTTTCTCAGCAGGGGTGGGGGGAGGGCAGTTGTCTTGGTGCCCTCCGCTAAAGTCTTATTTGCTATTATATTTATTATAATAATAATAAATGATGAAATATTTCAATTGACCCATGTCATCTTCATTATTCAGTTCTTTTCAAGGAAATACAAAATGTGAATCAAGTTTTTTCGCAGATACATGTACGCTTTGCGTACCTATTTTTTTTGGATGTTGTTAGGTTGTTTGCCGACATTTTGTTTGTTGCTCATGATACAACATGATGCCACAAATGACGTCCGAATATTGTTTGTTTAAAGTTCAGGCCTTCTTTTCAGGGTAGAAATGCTGTAATATGGTTTAAAAATTACAAATTTGCATCATATTTTGCTTGAATATGAGCAATATTTCCAAGATTTTCCATGCTTGCTTGCATGTGTTTTTGAACTTTTTAAGCAAGGCTTTTCCAACCATGGACTGTTTTTCCTGTCATTTCAAGTCAATATTTTATAAACACCATCACTTTATAGCCAATGATTGGGCCTGAACCTTGTATAATCAATATTCTGTATCCAACTGGATAAGGATCCACCAGGATATCTTTCATATCTGCAGTGGTGTAACTTTACTTTTTTGACCATAAGCTTGTCCTCGGGCAAGTTGAACATGAAAGTTAGTTGCCTGAATAAATTTCACTTGCCATCAGACAATGGACACTGGGGTACCTAGGTAGGGGTATAAATTAAGTGGACAACATGTTGACCAATTCTCCCATCCAGCCAGATAGTAAAATACTCTATCTCGTGCATGCACCCCAACAGTACAGCTGATCACACTCATAAAGTTACTTTTAAACTGGAACCACCGGAGATTTTTTGTTAGTAAGACCATATCCATGAGGTTTACATGATGTTTTTATTTGATTAGAGCAAAAGAAAGATCCTGGGGTTCCAAATTTATGCCCATTTAAGGAAAAGATTTTAGAAGAGGTTGAAAGGAGAAAACAAAAGGTACTAATCTTGTACTTGTTTTTCCATGGTGCGTCATGATCTCAGCGCTTCACATATTTATATTTGGTTCAGTCAATTTGCCAGGAAGGGAGTGTGTAAGTTGTCAGTAAGTAAGTTGCACAGGTGGCGCCAGAAGGGAGCAAGTGTATAGTCAAGTCTGTCTATCCTCCCCTGCATTTGTTTGGGAAGAAACTATTATAATTATTTTGTAATGAGTGTGTTTTGTGGTGACCTTAAACACACCTTTCAAGACAACTGTAGTTTTCAAGAGTCTCAAGTTCAAAAATTTTCTTTGGGGGTATAAGCATTTATTTATGAAGATGTAATATTTCTTAGTTTTTAAAAAAAATTAAAACAAGTTCACAAAAATAACTGTCACAATCAGGCCCAGAAAATATTATTTCTCTTCCTGGCAGCAAAATGGAAAAATAAGAATTTCCTGTATACATGTAGGTCAACGTATAGTGCGCCGCACATTGGGATAAACTTCAGTATCGACACAAGACAATCTCAACTTGAAAAACGCTTTTGTAAACAATAAGTAAATTATATGGCATGCAGTCCAGTATATAAGATGACAAAAAATTCCTGTGTGGGTCAACGTATAGTGCCGCACATTGTGATAAACTTCAGTATCGACACAAGACAATCTCGACTTGAAAAACGCTTTTGTAAACAATAAGTAAATTATATGGCATGCAGTCCAGTATATAGCTACTGTACTGTAAGATGACAAAAATTTCTTGCAAGGTAAGAAAAGATATTTTGGTAAAAATTTCCTGGCAGCGGTGCTGCTGGCGCTGCCGAACATTTTCCAGCACTGATCACAACTAAAATATCAACTATTTGAGCACTTAGTACAGTGCATATTGTGCACAAAGAGCGCAATCTTGTTATTTTCCAAACATTTCAACCTGCAATCAGGTGGGTGTTAAACGGGAAATTAACACCGAAACTAACGGTTTTTTGCGTGTAGTTTTTCGGTGCCGAAAAAAGTACCGGAAGAACCGAATTTTTCAGTTAACCGCGCAGCTCTAGTGGAGAAGACCCTTCGTCGTGAAGTTAGTACACACCGATGAAGGGCTTTGGCTCGAAACGTCAAAGTTCTCCTCAGGTTTTGTACAAAACTTTTAAGTCCTTGAAGTTGGAAACAAAAATTCAACACCTTGAAATTCCTTGAATTTATAAAAAGAAGTGCTTGAAAGTCCTTAAATTGTTCTTGCTTTTAGTGGATATTTTGTGAAATTGTTTGACATTAAGTATTTGACATCTTGTAAATGGTTTTCATTGTTGAAATTCATTAAAGTTGCTGTTTGAACAGTTATTTAACATCATCACTTTTTACTGATTTCTAACACCTTCTTTTCAGCCCTTTAGTCATTGAATTTCCTGATATATGTCCTTGAAAAGTCCTGGAATTTAACTCTTTCTGACCTGTACGAACCCTGCTCCTTGTATTTTTCAGGTAGTCGCATCCTTATCAATCCAAAGCTTTCAGACTAAGCAATAATTTTATTGCCAGTAGAATGTTGTCAGGCCTTAAAATATCGGTCGGTCACAGACATTATCCGACCCATTCGTGAAATTGTCCGATGTAGAGAGGAAACCACCGGACATTCTGCCCGACCTAAGTGAAACTGAGGTTTATTGTTTGTCCGACCTGAGTGTATTTG
Organism: Paramuricea clavata; assembly: GCA_902702795.2. Classification (NCBI taxonomy): domain Eukaryota; kingdom Metazoa; phylum Cnidaria; class Anthozoa; order Malacalcyonacea; family Plexauridae; genus Paramuricea; species Paramuricea clavata. The sequence continues at coordinate 34,412 of CACRXK020002509.1, read as the reverse complement.
TGTCCGACCGAACTGTAGCTTTGTCCATCATAAAAGTCAGAGTACTATTGTATAAAAGGTGAACTGGAAATGTTGTTTTAACGTAGTCAAGCGCGGGGCGGCGAGCGAAATGGTGAAGTGGAAAACGGGCTTAAGTTATCGAAGTCTTTTTTTAATACTGCTGTTCTGGCAAGCAAGTTAATTTTGGCTTGGGAATAAGTATGAAAGAAACAAAATTCAACTTTCTTCACAACATTTACCGTACAGAATTAATACATTGTGCTGATAATCATTTGTGTCATTCAGACTTAGTTCCGAGTCAAAACTGAACTGAAGGTCATCGGACATATGTCCGACCCAAACTCAATGTCACCGGACATTTTGTCAGACGGCCCTGTGAAATATATTTTAAGGCCTGATGTTGTCTATATATCTGTATACTAATCTCATATGTCTGTAGGGTATAGTTTCTACCTTGTCTTTGTTAATTTTGTAGCAAGAAGATGAGAAACAGAGACGAAAGGCGAAACGAGAGAAGGAAGTGAACAAAAAAAGAAATTTGCAAACTCTTCAACAAGATGCTGCTAAGCGAGCCAAAGAATTTGAACGGAAGGTCATTATTTTTTGAAGACCTTACAGTACCTTCTTTTCTTCAACCATTTAAAAATGGCACTAATTAATTTGGGGGCAGCAATATTCATTAAAATTTCGCTGTACGCACACTCAATTATTACTTGTAGCCAATGTACCTGTAGTTGTACAAATTTCGGCGCTGATCATGATGCTAAAGACTCAACTGCTTTGTATATAAAACAACATGACAGCTTGTCAATATTTAGGAAGGCTTTCGTTTTGACGTGTTTGCAAATACATATGTATTATTATTTTATTATTTAATCTTATTTTACAACGGTAGGCCCTTCAGTGAATTATGACTGATTTTCAAGGGGCTGTTGCTAAATTAATGCACAAAAAACAAAACTTTACATATATTACATACTATATGTGAAATTCTAAAAAAGGTATAAAATGTTATAAAAGGTATTACTTTATTTACAAGCTCGTTTTCTTCCATGTTATTGAGAATAGCCCTGAACTGACCAACTGATATTGCTCTATCTTTTGCGCACTTCGGCAGATCATTCCAAAGCGCAGCACCTGGATAACTGAAGCTTTTTTCCAATAATTCGTATTCGGTTTTGGAAGTGCAAAATCTAATTCGTTACTGCGAAGGTTATAGGTTTTATTGTTGCTAGTGTTAAACATGCTCGTCAGGCATTCGGGAAACTCATTATTTCTTATTTTATAAATAATGCCCTTTTGTCTTTTCTTCGGTCTATATACTGCAGTTGGAAAGTTGGTATTGAAAATTGGTAATGTTTGTGAAAAAAAATTCAGATTCAAATTTGCATCTGTTTGAAAATAGTTCTCAATTTCAATTCATATGAATAGCACAGACTGTCGAATTGCAGTTCATTTAAAAAAGGCAACCTGCTGCCCCCGCAATGTTTGGAGGGTGTGGGCAACTGCCCCTATGGCTCCAGCACCCTGCTTTTAACCAGTATGTTCATTGTATTATTTAATCCGAAATGCGGCTTCCATATAGCCAAACTTGACCGGTCAATTCTTAAATATAACATGAGATCTATTAGTCTGTTTGCATGTCTGCCAGTCGGCAAAACCTTGGCATGGGCTCTATGGTACATGTTCACCTAATGTACCTATTTTTATAAACAATTTGGGGGATTACTGTAGATTCAATTTTATCACAGCAAGTGCCTTCCATTGGTGAGATTGTGAGTTTCATTCTCACTGTGCACTCATGATACTTGCAGTATGAAAACAGTCAGCCATTCTTCTACCAAAAGTCGTACTAAAGTTCATTTGAAATTGATTTTCAGATGGCGCACAAAAAGATGACAGAAGAAGTGACCAAGAATGATTCTGCTCCTATAGGTATAATATTCTTCACTACATTATCCACCTTTTCCTTGCAATGTTGTTTAGAACTACGGTGCATGTATATTCAAAGAGTAATTTTATTTAATCTTGTATAGAAACATCAAGAAAAGCATATTATAAAGAGTTTAAAAAGGTACCAGGAATTCCTGGATTTTGAGCATCTCACTCAATAGAACTAAATGTTGGAGGGAAAATTTCATACATTTCATAGACCCAACCAGGAGTACAGTATCTGTGGAAAATGCAACTACTGTATAGGCCCTCTGCATGGCATGATTTACAGTACCCATACAGATTAAACTGGCATCATCTTAATATATGAACGGAATCGCAGGGCCGCGGGTTCGATTCCTGTCAGAGGGCTAATAGTTGCAAACAGAAATTTCTAACTTTTCTTATTAATATGATTCTTTGTACGACCTTGGCATGAAATAGTAAATATCAAGACCCAGTCGAACGAGGGTGAGACGTGATGACGCTCGCGTTCGACCGCCAACTCTCATCGACTTCCATCAACTTTCTCAATAGCCTCATCAACTTTGAACTGATTCAAATTTTGACGAATGTTAATGAGAGTTTTTGCCATACGCGCGGTAATATCCAGTCGACTCTCATCAACTCATGTACAGCTAGCTCTGTCTGAGAGTCGACATCGTCGCCTGAAGATCGCATTGAGCGTGAAACTCGTTGGTTATGAATTTAAATATTCACGATACTGAACATTGTATATCTTAATAATAAATTAAAGCCCTGGTCAAACAATCAGAGTTGATGAGAGTTGGCAAGCGAGAGTTTACAGAACAGTTTTGTTATGCTACAGTAGGTCGAAAGTAGTTCACATATCATTTTTTTTTCTTATCACCTTCATCAAAATTTGTAGTTTCTCATTCAAAAAGTCAAACTACATTCAAAACTATGTCCATTTGGCATGCTGAGAATGTACGTTCAATAAATTATATATATTATTCATGTACTACTGTATTATATAGGTGGTTGATAATTCAGATGTTGTTTTGGAAGTGCTCGATGCTCGAGATCCGCTTGGATGTCGTTGTTTCAAGGTAAATTTCCCTCTGTTCGATTTAAATGCCCATAAATAACGTTTCCTTATCTGCAGGTACCGGAATTCAGTATCGAGTGCAGTAATACAGGTAGTACCAGTATGCGATAATTCGCAAATGCCGGAGATACAGTATGCCAATATTACGGTCTGCGGATCTGGTACTTCTTTGTTTTCAGTCACGTACCACTAAGTACCCAATATTCTCGCTATCTATATGTATTGAAGTTGAAATTTATAATGCAGGATCCCACTGAAAAACACTTTGGTGACGTGGGTATATCCTGGATAAATATAATAATAATAATAATAATAATAACAATTATTGCGTACTTACTAATTTGGCTGGTACCATATGAACTTTCCAAGGTATTCATTACAGCCATTTGGTCGGTATACGTGTAAGCTTGACATGTCTTTGTATATGCAATTGTGCTCCTTGTTCTAACATGAAGTTTGAATACCTTTCTGAAACTTGATGTACTTTATTTTAAAGACAAAGTACACATTGCGTGTTGAGCTTGTACTAGCTCAAGAGTGAAAATCTTGAATTATCACACCCTAAGTACTGTAACATTCCGTTGCATTTTCACTCATATGTCATCCCCAATCTCCTATTAAATATTGTGCAAATCGTTTAGGTCGAAGAAGCGGTGTTATCAGCGGGAAGCAATAAGAAAATCGTTCTTGTTTTAAATAAAATTGGTAAGTTTGAGAACATTCACTATTGCTAGAAATTATTTGCTCGAAACGTATGGGGAAGTCGAAAGGACGAACACGAAAAAATCACATCAATGACTCGTGCGTGTTGACGCTGAAGAAGACATATCTCACTTTCGCTCTTCATTTTTGCGCATATTGATTTATTCCTAAACTAGATGGAAACTTATCTTATTTTTCACTGTATATTCGTATTTAGATCTTGTACCTGCGTCAGTTGTTGCAGGATGGTTGAAACATTTACGAAACGAATTCCCAACCATCGCTTTTAAAGCATCAACACAAACACAGAAACAGCATTTAGTAAGTACTGGTATAATGAAATTATTAAATACAGGGTGTCCCAAAAAAAGGTGCAATAGCTACTGTATGTTCCTGATTTTTACACAGCAAATCATTAGTGCATGGGTATCGAAAAGTCAAATTGAGAGATGAATTTTGAAATTTACAGTAGATTGGTAAAATTGCTCTTACGTCTGTATTCTAAAAGCTCACTCACGCTCACACTCAAAGAGTGGAGGTTCAATCTGAACTTCCCTGGAGTGTCAATGGTGTTTTTGAATAGCTGGATGGTTAGTGTCGTTCCTTACTATGTGACTACTCGCCCTCCAGCTATTCAAAAACAGCATTGACATGCACTCAAGGGAAGTTGAGATTGAACCTCCACTCTTTGAGTATGAGTGAGCTTTTAGAATATATATATATATAGGCGTAAGTAAATCTGATGTTATGGCCGCTAAAAAAAAGTCTGGTTCACTCATGGATGAAGAGGTTCGATGCTCCTTCGCTCTAAACAGCCTCAACATCGGTTCTTCTAGACCAATTTTAATAATCTTAGCGTCAAAATGAAAATTTATCTCCTACAGAATGAGCATTTCCATACTTAGGTTCTCTAGGTTTTCTACAAAGTTTAGCTGTGTAAAAACCGGTAAAAATCGTATTGCCCTTTTTTGAGACACTCTGCATGTATAATATAGATTGGCTGTATGTGGATTCGGTGGTGGATTTGTGATCAAGTGTACTGTAAAGTATCCTGTATGGTGATAATAATATAGCGAGGTTTAGAATTTGACTTTCATGAACTGCCGCTACCATTAAACAATCAGATGTATTTAATCTGCCCAATTAGCCAATCAAATGCTTATTAATTAATCCTTTGAGCGGTAGTGGAAGTCAAATCTCAACCTCTCCTAATAGCATAGGTTGTAACTCAAGTACGTACATGAGGTACTTCTTTGTTTTACATGTATTTCAGTACCATGTGAAATGATAACTATACATTTACATTCGTATCTTTTCTTTGATTTATTAGGCCCAGAGTAAAGTGCCGACGTCCTTGGCTTCTGATGGCTTGCTATCAACTAGTCTATGTATGGGAGCTGGTACCCTCATGAAACTTCTGGGAAATTATTGTCGAAATAAGAACATTAAAACTGCAATAACAGTCGGGGTAGTAGGTATGAAATAAACTGAACTTCAATCAGATTTATTTTAATAGCTAATTTTGCATGACAAAGATATTTCTGAAAGGCTGATTGGTAATGATGGTGGGAATGACGATGATGGTGGTGCTGGTTGATAGTAGTTGTGATCAGGTGATGATTAGGTGCTGTAGATGGTAATGGTCGGTAAGACGATGAATGATGGTAATGGTGAATAGTAAATGATTATATACAGTACATGATATTAATAATGGTGGTAATGAAGAGGATGTTGATGGTAATGATGTCATGAATGTTATCGTAGGTGATGGTGATGTTAATAGTCTTAAGGCGGATTTCCAGTCCTCGCACGAAGCTCCTCGCTGCGAGTGCATGCATGAGCACTTTCATCCAATCACAATGCTAAACAGTTAATTTTAATTAGATGCAAGCACTCGCAGGGAGCTGCGAGGCGCTTCGTACGAGGACTGGAAAACCGCCTTTAGTGACAATGATGTGATGGCATCAGTCAGCCGGTAACGATAATGGTTACGTGGCGATAATGGTGTTAGTGATGGTGATAGTGATACCAATGTTAGTCTGGCACTGTGGCAGGTGAGGATCATGGCTGTATCAATATCGTCGATGATGATGTGATAGTGAGCTGGTGGTGGTTATGATGAATGTAATGGCCAGATGACGATGATGATGATGGTGGTGATGGTGATGATGATGATGATGATGATGATGATGATGATGATGATGATGATGATGATGATGATGATGATGATGATGATGATGTTGATGTTGATGATGATGATGATGATGATGATGATGATGATGATGATGATGATGATGATGATGGTGGCGGCGGCGGCGATGATGATGATCATAATCATGGTTGTGGTTATAGTGATAGTTGAAATACAGGCATGATAGCGGTGATAATATCCTTGACTCTATTTGGCACACTTCAACACAAAAATACAAAATAGTTTAAAACAAGCTAAAATATTTTTATTTCGTTTCAGGTTTTCCCAATGTTGGGAAAAGCAGGTGAGATTTTTTTGTGTTTTATGTCTTCAAATATGTCCATGGTATCAGTTTGGAGATATCCTCTCTTACTTCTACACTTCACATACACTGTAATATTTATCTAGTTTGATAAACAGTTTGAAAAGGTCAAGGTCGTGTACTGTCGGTGCAACTCCTGGTGTCACAAAGTAAGACTCTTTCATTCATTATAAAGCTTTAACAGGTTTTACAACTCAGTTGACCAAGGATCGTTCTCGAAAATTACCTCATGAACTGCAGCCATATGCAATATACAGTATCACCTACGCTGTATGCGTGTGTGCTTGATACATAAGCTAGCGTTCTCCTGCACTGCCAAATTTTACCATGCACCTGTGGCAGAAATGATCAAACTTATTTGACATTTGTGCAGGCTAAGAACGACAGAAATCCAAGACAATTGAGGGGAGAGTCTTTTTTTAATCTTAAATTCCATGCAACATATAGCTTAGTTTACAGCCTATCAACGCTTTTATAGTTGAAAAATTATTAATACAGCTTTGTTACAAAGTTAGTCGTTTATCTTTTTATTGCTTTCAGAAATTATGGGGGCGGGCGGTTCCACTCCCCTTTGTCCTTCTCTTTCCCTATTGTCCACCACTGGATCAAAGAAGGGAGGTGTCTGCTTACGAAATCAGTGACGATGTAATGTTTGCTTGGTAACAAGCTGTATATGTACAGGCGACAGGCATAATGTGATAGTTTTTAATGGTTCGATTGTATGCTTTTACTTTGTTAAGAAATGTGCAAGAAGTTCAGTTGGATAAACATGTGAAATTGTTGGATAGTCCTGGCATCGTGATGGATTCTGGGACATCAGATAGTTCCATTATATTGAGAAATTGCGTGAAGGTATATCTGGTGAAAGTCCGTAACTGCGTGGAATATGTGAATTTTTAAGGCTGACCAAGCCAGAAATGATAGTACTGTATATATTGGTTGCCCCTACCGTCTAACATGGAATGTTAACTGATATAGACATCAAGCTTTTTGAGTTAATTTAAAATTTGATGTTAGCATTTAGCAAGCATTTAACATCAGAAATGAAATGAAAAAAGAATATTAACGCAGTTTTTTATGCGCTCTTATCAGCTGTCATCGACTTTGGGCTTTTTCAAATTTCGATGAGACTTGATGAAAGTTTTTTCGGTAGTATCCAGACATCTCTCATCAACTCTCGTGTAACTCTTGTTCTCTCTAAATCGGGGCATGAAATGAGAAAACTCGTAAGCAAGCAAGCTCTTTCTTGCCAACTGTCATCAGCTCTCATTTTCGTTTGACCAGGGCTTCTTTATTTGTATTTAGATTGAATCTCTTCATGATCTTGTCACGCCTGTTGAAACTATCCTGAAGCGATGCAACAAAAGGCAGGTACTGTATCACATAGTCAATGGCAAATCCCCATTGAATTTTACTAACCTGTATTCACGAATATCAGTGATGTATGTACTGTACATGCACAGTTGTTGTACCTCAAGAGCCGTAAAAATCAACAACTGTTTACCTTTTATCGATTTGTAATCGAAGTAAGTCAACATGTAAAAGGAAATGCAAGCAAATATTGGAAATCCTGATCGTGTGATGATTACGTTGATCTTGCCTATATTATTCGGACAGTTTCAACTGTTTCTTAATTTGTCTCTATTATTATAATTAACCGTCTTTAATTTAACCTGGAATGATTTATATACTGTACATCATTAAAAATTATTATATACATGTATTTTATATATACTTTTCGCTCAGCCCATCATTTCTTTTTCAATTATTGAAGGTGATGGAGAAATATCGCATACCTGACTACGATGATACTCAGCAGTTTCTGGGTGAACTTGCTAAGAAAATGGGCAAGTTAAAAAAAGGTTGGTGTCTGCTGTACCTTTAATATGTTTATATTATGCGTGACAACATATTTGATCTTATCTTAATAAATAAATAAAGTTGATCAGGCAGTGTGTTGAGAAATGCTAGAAAACGTAGCAGAGACGACGCGATTATTTTGCAATGTGCCTCATTTTCAACTGACGACAGAATAGTCGTTTCCGAAAATTTGAAGCCTCTTTTCCAACAGTACTTTCATCCAATCACAATGCCCGATAGTTTATTTTAATTAGCCTTTCTCACGGCCGATTCCCCCCCGCCATTTCTGAGTACTGCCTGGTAAATTTACAGTCACAACTTTTAAAAGTTGCTTTTCACGTTGTTTGAATAATTGAATTGTCTAGAATCTTTCACAAGGGCAAATAGTACCTAACAAATGGCGGATTTGGGCCTTCGCGAGAAAGGCTAAACTAGATGCATGCTCTCGCAAGCGAGCTTGTGTGATGAGTTGGAAAGAGCCTGTGTAGCCGAGCAGGTTAAACGTTCCTACTTGGTTAATGGTATAGTTGTAGCGGTAATACAATCTGAATGACCTCTATTGTTTATCTAGGCGGTGTTCCTGATGTAAATGCTGCAGCCAAAGCTGTGCTTGGTGACTGGAACAAGTGAGCAGACACGATGTTTTCATTTCTCGCATGCTAACGTCCTCTTCAATCAAAAGCTTTATTTGGAATTTGTGTATTTTACTAATTTACTTACTGTATATTCTCTCTCTCTCTTTTTCAGTGGCAAGATCGTGTTCTACACCCACCCCCCTGAGCAACATGATTTACCTGCTCATTTATCTGCAGAAATTGTTCAAAGATGGGGGACCGAGTTTGATCTGGTAAGTTTTTGGCGTTATTTTTGCTTTTTATAGTTTGAAATGTGAAACGAAAGAGTGAAATGTTTGCAAACTTTCAATTCAAAATATTCCAATGTGTTGTAACTGTACAATTATGAAAAGCCATTAGCAAACTTGATTATGAGTGCTGAATAATCACGGCATGTTCAATGTTGAAAGTGTGTGTATAACTTCATATCATTCATATGTATAACTTCAATGTCGAAGATATATTGAAAATATGTGCATAAATACTTAAAAAAATGCATTAATAATTCATGAGGAAAAGACAAAGGAAATCATTACGGTGTCGGTGGTGTTATGGGTTACAGTACATGCGTGTGCGTGATGCATGCACAGGAAATTTCTATTTTTGAATTTTTCTACCAGGAAGAGAAATATCATTACGCCTGGTTTTGGGGTAAATGAACGAATGTGAATTCCGTCATATAGCTTACTGTACGAACATATCTCAAAAAGCCTTTTAGAAAATACGGTATTTGGCAATGCCCGCAAACAATGAAGATGCATATTAAAGCATGGCCTAGCTAGAACAATGTCAAAATATTAAGTTGGAATATGTATCTGTTGAGCGTATATTGGCGGCTATATGAGTACTTTGTTACATGTTTATACCTACTTTTAGCTACTTTGAGCATTTGCTAAATTTATTCACAGGCAAAATCCACTTTAAAGATATCTATGACAACAACCCTGCCCTTTTTGTTCGCTTTCGCTTGTATCTGAAAGCACGTCTTCAAACCGGCATACTGTACTACAAAACATGGATTGGACTCATGACTCGTGGACTCAAAATTCGACTGAAATTTCGAAGAACGCGAAACTGGACTAAAAGAATCTTTGCCTACAAAGCAGACCTGCCAACTGTCACGCATTTATACAATTATAACGTCATATGGAATAACCTTGACACCGCAAACATCAGTTTTTCGAAACATGTATCTGTCGAATTTTGAGTCCATGAGACTAAGAGTTCACAGGTCCATTCCATGTTTTGTGTTATGCCGGTTGACGTTTCCGACGAGTACTCGAATCCGGAAACTTTAAAATGTCATAAAGATTTTTTATTGCAAAACAAAGCCAAAGCGAAGACGGAAGTGTTTCAAAATCTCGCATGTCTCTTGCTCTCGATTTATTTGCTTTACAATGTGAAATAAATCTCGTAAAGAAAGATTATTGGTATCCAATCTTTAAATACAAAGTAGAGCAATATTTCTATGAGCTGTAAAGAATGGCTTGTTGCCCGACAGAAGAGAAATATGGCTACGAAGATTGTCGATTTGAGAAAGACTTCGACGAAAATTTTCATTGTTCTATCTGCTACAATGTTCTTAAAGAACCAAGGACGTGTAGGAATAATGATCACATCTTTTGTCTTGCCTGCATCACTCAGCATTTAAAAGTGAACTCTCAAACTTGTCCTGAATGTAATGATCATTTGAGCGTCGATACGCTTCGTCGGCCGCGTGTGTTGAACAATTATTTGTCTAAACTAAAGATAACTTGTGATCATGCCAGTCGAGGGTGCCCTCAGTTTACCTGTCTTGAACAACTCAAACTTCATGTTGCAGATTGTGGCTATGCACCTGTGTTGTGTTCAAATGCAGAGTGTGGTATGGAAATTAACAAGCAAGATAAGGTCCATCATGAGACTGAAGTTTGTGATTATAGAAAAGTGAAATGTCATGACTGTGGGCAGATACAAGAATCTGTGGGAATATTGAAAGGAAGTTTAATAGAACTGAATGGGAAAGTGGAACAAGCAGTCAAGGGAATAAAGAACACAGACGAAAAAGTGGAAGCAGTGAAGGAAATAAAAAAAAGATGGACAAGAAAGTGGAAGCAGCAAATAGACAAACGAAGAAAGAAATTGGAGAAGTTAAGAAAGAAGTCAAAGATATAAAGGACAATCTTTCCAAAGTAAATAAAGACGTGGACGAAGTGAAAGTCATGATGATTCAAATGTTGAAGAAGTTAAATATGCTTGAACTGCATAACAAACTACCGTCTCCGACTGAGGGAATGTTGAACAGACCAAGAGAGGATATTTTGATTGCAGGCGGATATGGAGGACCTTGTAATGAACCTGGCAAAAGTACGGAAGTCTATTCCTGGGAGAAAAATGGTTGGGTTGACGTCTCACCAATGAATGAAGACCATGAAGGAGCTTCATCATTTATTTATAAAGATCAGTTCTTTGTTGTTGGGGGCGAATATAGTAACGCCATAGAGACCTTGGATGTCAATGAATTACCTTCGAAATGGAGGAAATTTCATGGAGAACTGCCTTATGCGTGCGGTGATCATCAAACTGTCGTTTACCAGCAGGGTATCATTCACATTGGTGGATATAAGTGGGGCCAAGGCAAATATTCGAACGAGATAAGTGAATTGCAACTCACTACTTCACCTTGCATTATGAAAGAGTTGTGTCAAATGCCTGAACCACGAGAATGTCATGGCGCTGAGGTAGTTGAAGATAAATTGCTGATTTTAGGAGGACATAACTGTGATCAGACTACAGACAGTGTATTGAAGTTCGATCCGAAAAGGAATGAATGTAAAGAGATGCCAAAATGACCGTTTCCTTTGACGAAAATGGCGACAGTTCGCTGGAGAGATGAAGTGGTTGTGCTTGGAGGTCGTGATAAGAATGATGAAGTTCTGAATGGTGTCTTCATGTACAACTCCAAAACAGGCAAGATTACAGCCTTACCATCCATGTTAGAGAAGAGAGATGGATGTTGTGCAGTTATTACTGGAAATACCATTGTCGTGATGGCAGGTAGGAATGAGAAACGTGAATATCTCAGTTCAGTGGAGTGTTTTACAATGGGCAGCTCTACATGGGAGTATCTTTCTGCCATGAACAAACCAAGATCCACAGCAGTTGCTGAAGTTTTACCTTCCACACGAAAATATGTGTAAATTGGATGTTTTGACAATCATAAGACGTTTATTCATAATTAGATTACGTTTACGGACCTGCTTACATGCTTTAGCTTTGCTGGGTTGAGAGAAGGAATGATTTTTGAATATATTGAAATTTGTTGCAGTTTATCATTCAGAAATATGGCATCATATTTGTAACTGGACTGAGTAGAAGTCAGTCAAAGTAGTCACAATAATTTTGTTAAACTACAGGTTTGCTCATGCAGTAGCATACCAACTCTTGATGTTGTAAACGTTGCATGTGACCTATTTTAATATATTCAAATCAACTTGCTTCATCTTGAATCTCATAAATTTTAGTAAAGTTCATAGCGTTTCTTAATATGATCGCAAATTTTGGGACATATAACTGACTTTTAGACATTTGACTGGCATGATTTCGTTTCAAATCGTATCATTTGATTATCTCAAATTATATAATTATAGTCCCGTAATAAGTAGTAATGACTGTAATTTGTAAGGGATTAATAAAATTATATACCTTAGCTCTCTAATCGAACTATGGAAATTTCGCTCATTTATTCAACTCTAACCGACAAAAGCGAAATATTTTGAATCGTCAAGACTGCTGTTCTATCGAAAAACTGCACAAGTTCGGCTACCCGATTCAAAACATCACCCCAGAAAAAACCTTGTCTTTCAGTCATTTTAGTTTCACCTTCAATTATTGAACAATCCGTTGCTGTCCTTGAAACAGTCTGCTAAAGATGAGAATCAAATCTAATCTGAAATTTCAAGCTTTTAAACTTAGAGAAAAAAGTTTTTCCAGGCAGAACCTTAATTTTGTATAATTTATAAATAATAGGAATTTTTGTTCGTATATTAGGTATATAGCAGATTTTATCGTGTCAGATTTCAGGGTATATAGCAGATTTTATCGTGTCAGATTTCAGAAAGAATCTTTCTTGAGTGAATCTTTCGTGTGGTAGCTAAGAAGGCAAATTGTAAAACAAATCTTCGAGATTTCTCGAGTCCTCAAAACATGTTTCACTATAGTCATGTTGCTCTAGAAGTCACGTACGAGTCATTGGGTTCTTTTCTTTGTCGAGAGTCGTGAAAAGATCAGTAAAATGTGAGCTGCATGGATTTGCCTAATTTTCACTGTGAACATGGGATTTAGATCACAGGCACTGGGATTCGTGCCGCCGCAGGGGCGGATTCAGACAGGTTTGACAGGTTTATATAAACCTGTCAGATTTTCCAAAGAAAGAAAATCTATAACCTTCCATGTACATATATAACTAATTTAAAGAATATTCTGTTTCATAAACTTGATGTTGTCTAATTTAAATACTCTTATTGAAATTTGATTCTGGATTACCGAGCGTATTTAGACCCACTTACATAATAAGCATTTAATTAATTAAGGACTTATCGCGTTGGTGTCCTGTTACGAAATGTTGTAATACTACACAAATAATCTGCTAATGTATCGTCGTGGGTCGTGGACAGAATCACACATAACCGCCCGCAATTATGAGTAAACCGGTATGGAGGTAGCCTGTGCACAGCCTGTATTACTCTGTACTACAGAGTAATACAGGCTGTGCACAGGCTAGTATGGAGGGTGATTACCGCCAAAATTAATATTTGAATTTTGCATTCCAAGTTCTAGATTTTGTTGTTCGTTCCGTGCTTTTTGATATCAATGAATTGAATTTTGATATTAAAGAATTGAATTTTGATGTTCGCAATTGCATTTGCACTTCTGTTTGCGCATTTTGTCCTTAAGCATTCCATTGTGATGACGTAACATTATGCGTGACCCTCAGAACACAATTTTCAACTCGATTTAATGATAATTTATTTCCCGCAAAAATTTTAATGTTACCTACATGTATTAAATATGATCATACATATAAATTTACAGTAAACAAGACGCTTGCTGGGCGTTTCATACTCGATCTAAAGAAGTGTTTTTGCTGATGTTTTTAGAAGTGGAGAGTTTGTATTTGTAAATAATCGTATTCAGCGTATTCACAATTTCACATCAAGATTTACTTCATACATTTCACATCTTAAAGTGCATTATTTTAATACGAGTTAATTCAGCGAGCTACTTGTGCCAAACCGAAAAATCGTGTGTCCACGTATCTTGTGGCTTAAAAGAACGCGTTTGTCCCCAAGAATTACCTCGACCGCGCTTCGCCGGAGGTTGATGAACGAGGCTGCTATTGTTAGCCCTATTGTACAGGGAGAATAGTCGCCGAAATTCATCGTGACTAGAGGTTGTGGCTTGTTGACTTAGAGCAGGTTGAATTCAATTGGACGCACTGTATTTCCCATATTGCTGTTCCTTGCACAGCATCCTTCACTTTCAGCAGAATTGTGCGTTAAACTGCTTGCTGCACGGCGTAATATTAAAAGTTGCTACTTCTTGTGATTTTGAACGGTTCTCAGCCATTTTATCCGTATGCTGAACAGCCGAAGTAACAATGTTGGAATAATTAGAGATAATTAAAATTTTTGCGGGAAATAAATTATCATTAAATCGAGTTGAAAATTGTGTTCTGAGGGTCACGCATAATGTTACGTCATCACAATGGAATGATTAAGGACAAAATGCGCAAACAGAAGTGCAAATGCAATTGCGAACATCAAAATTCAATTCTTTAATATCAAAATTCAATTCATTGATATCAAAAAGCACGGAACGAACAACAAAATCTAGAACTTGGAATGCAAAATTCAAACATCAATTTTGGCGGTAATCACCCTCCATAAACCGGTGGTCAGAGTTTTCTCAATGAGAGTAAACCGGTCGATACGCCATTCGATGACATTCGATTGGCTGAACGGCTGCCCTCCGACGGATGTAAACCGGTCATAAACCTGTGAGTCGAGCAGTATTTAGAGAAAACTGGGAATGAAAGTTAACAGAACTCGAGGACGCGCGAAATGTGTTTATAATTTTGCGTGACTAAAAATTGCGTTGGCGATAGAAGCATTTACATGGATTTCTTGTTCATTTTGAAGGTTTGTTTAAAAGTATATAGCCTAAAGTTATAACTGTAAGCTATTTCTACTTAGTGTATAATAAATATCGATCCGTCAACAAGCGTATCGATGTTTATACGTGTAACTTCTACACAGTCTACACAGTCATGATAGCGCGAAATATGTGTATATATATTCTTATAATATTGCGTGACCGAATCATTGCGTTTGCGACTCGAGAATCAGGAAATAATTGTAAAGCTTTCACGCTCTGGATCTTGCAGTTTGGTTTCTATTTCATTGTTAAAGCGGTTGGTTTGAAAGCGTATAGATCTAAAATTACAACTACGTTTATATTAAAAGCGTCTCTACTTGTTGTAGTTATAATAAATATCAATGCGTCAGCAATTTGCCAGTCCTATATTTTTATCACCAGCTAATAAGTTTCCGAAAAGGTTCAATTCATTGTTTGAGCTGCGTATATTAGTCCAAAATTCTCTTAAAAACATGTATTTTCTAACCATTAAATTAATTTAAAAGGTGACGCCAGAACGCAGGAAATGCTGTTTAAGAGGCCCGAATTTTAAAAATTTCCCGGGGTGCATGCCCCCGGACCCTCCCCCCCTAGTGGTTGTGTGGACCTAGTAAACCTGTCATCCAAAACGCTGTATCCGCCCCTGCGCACAAGCAATTTTGTTGCTTGGAATGAGATGTGGCAATCATGGCGATGGATTACTGGATTTCAGACAAAATTTTGGCTGGGAAAAATTTTGTTTTTCAAGGAAGCATTCCTCAGTTTCACTATACTGATTGACTGTAACATATGTAATGCATTCAACACTGAATGTTTTCAATAGGGTCTGCAGCGCTACAGATATCAGATTAACTGCACTATATTTTATGCATTAATATCATGTTCCCTGAATGTTTTCAATAAGTTTCGCTGAATGGTCTATAAAGCATAGAAAATGCTATAGATTCTATTGGACGTTTTATTTCTCAGGGAAACGTTCCTGTTCTACTGATTATAACTCTATTTGACAAGTCTCTCAGGCTCTCTTTGCACGGAACTGTACGGATTTGTAGCTGGTTTACACGTGACACATGAAACCAATTTAATTTGCAAAGTTCCGCATTTCGGCATTTGTACGATACCATCTGCGTGATCACTTGTAGCTTTATACCAACTTGAACTGGTTGTAATTTGTCAAATAATTCAAAATTGATAGTATATAGTTGTATGTATCTTCAGTAGAATTAGTACGGATTTACTAAATTGTTGAATAGGAGTTTCAACTAGGTTTTAACTATCATTAAATTATGGATTTCGGTTAAATTAAATGCATGTTTTAGTGCGCCGGAAATTCATGCCGTGACCTTTCATTATCGCATTCATATTTCCAAGTATTTTGAATAATCAAGGTGTTGTTATTGCAAAATCGATCCAAAGCGAAGGCGGAAGTCTGTTTTTTGCTCTCGATTTATTTCCTTTACAATGTGAGACAAACCTGGTAAAGAAAGATCATTGGTATCGAATCTTTAACTAGAAGGTGACGCAATGTTTCAATGAGCTGTAATGAATGGCATGCTGCCCGACAGAAGAGAAATATGGCTACGAAGACTGTCGATTTGAAAAAGATGTCGACGAAAATTTTCATTGTTCTATCTGCTATAATGTTCTTAAAGAACCAAGGACGTGTCGGAACAATGATCACATTTTTTGTCTTGCCTGCATCACTCAACATCTAAAGGTAAATTCTCAAACTTGTCCTGAATGTAATGAGCATTTGAGCGTAGACACGCTTCGTCGACCTCGTGTGTTGAACAATTATTTGTCTAAACTAAAGATAAATTGCGATCATGCCAGTCGGGGATGCCCTCAGTTCACCTGTCTTGAAGATCTCAAAACTCACGTTGAGAATTGTGGCTATGCACCTGTGTTGTGTTCAAATGCAGAGTGTGGTATGGAGATTAACAGGCAAGATAAAGTCCATCACGAGACTGAAGATTGTGAATATGGGAAAGTGAAATGTCATGACTGTGGGCAGATACAGGAAGCTGTGGGAAGAGTGGAAGGGAGTTTGGTGGAACTGGGTGGGAAAGTAGGACAAGCAGTGAAGGGAATAGAGAACATGAACGAAAAAGTGGAAGCAGTGAAGGAAATGAATAAGGAAATGAACGAAAAAGTGGAAGCAGCAAGTGAGCAAACGAAGAAAGAAATCAGGGAAGTTAAGAAAGAAGTCAAAGATATGAAAGACAATCTTTCCAAAGTAAACAAAGACGTGGACGAAGTCAAAGTCATGATAACTCAAGTGGTAGAGAAATTAAATATGCTTGAACTGCTAAACAAACTGTCATCTCTGACTCAGGGAATGTTGAACACTCCAAGGGAAGACATTTTGATTGCAGGTGGATATGGAGGGCTTTCGAGCAAATTTGGCAAAAGCACGGAAATCTATTCCTGGGAGAAAAATTGTTGGTTTGAGGTGTCGTCAATGAATGAAGACCATAAAGGAGCTTCATCATTTATCTATAAAGATCAGTTATTTGTTGTGGGGGGAGAAGAAAGTAAGACAATAGAGACCTTGATTCTCAATGAATTACCTTTGAAATGGACGAAATCCCGTCGAAAACTGCCCTATCAGTGTGATGATCATCAAACTGTTGTTTGCCAGCAGAGTGTCATTCGCATTGGTGGATTTCAATATGGCAAAGGATGGTCTAACGAGATTAGTGAATTGCATCTTACTTCACCTTACATTATGAAAGAGTTATGTCAAATGCCTGAACCACGAAATGGTCATGGCGCTGAGGTATTTGAAGATAAAGTGCTGATTTTAGGAGGACATAACTATGGTAATACTTTAGACTGTGTATTAAAGTTTGATCTGAAAAAGAAGGAATGTAAAGAGATGCCAAAGTTACCGTTTCCTTTAACCGGAATGGCGACAGTTCGCTGTGGAGATGAAGTAGTTGTGCTTGGAGGTCGTAACGAGGATAGCCAAGTTCTGGATGATGTTTTCATGTACGACTCCAAGACAGGCAAGACCACAACCTTACCATCCATGTTGGGGAAGAGAGATGGTTGTTGTGCAGTTATTACTGGAAATACCATTGTCGTCATGGGAGGTGAGAATGAGAAACGTGAATATCTCAGTTCAGTGGAGTGTTTTACAATGGGCAGCTCTACATGGGAGTTTCTTCCTGCAATGAACAAACCAAGATCCAAAGCAATTGCTGAAGTTTTACCTTCCACACGGAAATATGTGTAACTTGATTGATTTTGGTGTATTGAAATATGTTAAGGTATTGAAATATGTTAAGATTCAGAAATGTGGCATCATATTTGTAACTGGGCTAAACAAAAGGCTGTCAAAGTAGTCATAATAATTTTGTTGAACTACAGGTTTGATCAGTAACATTCCAGTTCTTCATGTTTGACCTATTTTAATATATTTAAATCATCCTGCTGCATGCCTATAGCGTTTCTTAATGCGATCGAAAATTTGGAGACATATAATTGACTTTACCATTTGGCTGGCATGATTTCGTTTTAGATCGTATCAATTGATCACTGTATCTCAAATTATATAATTATAAGCTCGTGATACGTAGTCTCGACTGTAAGTTGTAATGGATTAATAAATTTATATACCTATATCTCTAATCGAACTACTCAAGTTTCGCTAATTTATTCAACACTAACCGACAATAGCGAAATATTTTGAATTGTCAAGACTACTGTTTTATCTAAAAAACTGCACAAGTTTGACTACCCGATTCAAAATATACCAGAAAAAGCCCTGTCTTTCAATAATTTAAGTTCCATCTGCTGTCCTTGACACTGCAGTCTGCTAAAGATGAGAATCAAACTTAATCTAAAATTTCAAGCTTTCAAAATTTGAGAGATAATCTTTTCCATGCAGAACATATATTAATTTTGTATAATTGATAAAAAATGAGGAAATTTTTTGTTCGTATATATTAGGAATATATGAGATTTTATTGTGTCAGATTTCAGAAAGAGTCTTTCTTGAATGGATGTTTTGGATGTCAGCCAAGAAGGCAAATTTCTAAACAAATCTTCGAGATTTCTCGAGTTCTAAAAGCATGTTCACTATAGTCTCTAGAGGTCACGTATGAGTGAGTCGTTGGGTTCTTTTCTTTGTTGAGAGTCGTGAAAAGGTAAAATGCGAGCTGCATGGATTTGCCTAATTTTTACTGGGAACATGGGATGTGCATCACAGGATGGGATTTGCACCAGCAATTTTTGCTTCGAATGAGATGTTGGCAATTACGGGGACGGGTACAGTAAGTGTGTTTCAGACAAAATTTTGGCTGGGAAAATAGGATTGAATCCCCGTTCTTCACGATCGGCAGGCGCTAAAATTTAGTTTTTCAAGAAAGCATTCCTCTAGCACTGAATGCTTTTGATAGACAATATCATTAATAACCAAAGTAACTATGTTCTCCAAAACATAAAAAATGCAATATGAGGGTCTAAAATTTGTCAAGAAAGCATTTTTCAGCAAGCCTACAGATAACAGATTAACCGACTATACTTTATGGATTAATATAGTGCCTGGATGTTTCCAATAGTTCCGGTCTATAAAACAATACATATAGAAAATGCTATAGGCTGTATAAAACATTTCACTTTTCAAGGAAACGTTCCTGCGCTACTGATGCATAATAACTTCTATTTAATGCGTTAAAGCTCTTTTGTAACCTTAATCAGTGACCAAACTTTAGAGTAGGCTGAATTGAGAGGCTTTGACTTCTATTATTTTACTCTTTTTCCTTAATTAACTGGAAAACCTGCCCACGCCTTTGCATCTGAGTTCCAATCTGCTAATGCAGTGTTTCAATTCAAGAGCGATGTTACTCAACCATCTTACCCATTCACAGACTAATCACAGTATTAATAATTTTAATTGATTAGAATTTATAGACAAGTTACACTAGTCAAATTTCAATATAGAGAAACAGTAACGTCTATATACAACATACTACATGGGATCACGTCCACTATACGTCGTTAATAAATCCTAACAATCCGTGTAAGCGTTTAAATACGAGTCGGCAAGATTCTTAGGCTCTCGTTACACGGAACAGTAAGAATTCGGAGCAATTTACACCAGACACATGAAACCAGATTAATTTGTAAGGTTCCGCATTTCGGCAAGCTCTGCTTATAGTTTGTTGAATAATTCAATTCACAATTGAAAACATATAATTGCGTGTATCTTTAGTAGAATTAGTACTGATTTACTAAATTGTTCAATAGGAACTTCATCTAGATTTTATGGATTTAATATAAAACTGCATTTGATATTCATATGCAAATGATATTCATATTTCCAAATATTTTGAATAATCAATGTTTTGTTATTGCGAAATCAAACCCAAGCGAAGGCGGAAGTATTTCGAAACTTCGCTTCTGTCTTGCTCTCGATTTATTTCCTTTACAATGTGATACAAACCTTGTAAAGAAAGATCATTGATATCGAATCTTTGTGTTGCAATGTTTCTATGAGCTTTAATGAATGGCTTGTTGCCCGACAGAAGAGAAATATGGCTACGAAAATTGTCGATTTGAGAAAGATGTCGACGAAAATTTTCATTGTTCTATCTGCTACAATGTTCTTAAAGAACCAAGGACGTGTAGGAATAATGATCACATCTTTTGTCTTGCCTGCATCACTCAACATCTAAAGGTGAATTCTCAAACTTGTCCTGATTGTAACGAACATTTGAGCGTCGATACGCTTCGTCAGCCACGCGTGGTGAACAATTATTTGTCTAAATTAAAGATAAATTGTGATCATGCCAGTCGAGGGTGCCCTCAGTTTACCTGTCTTGAAGATCTCAAAACTCATGTGGGGAATTGTGGCTATACACCTGTGTTGTGTTGTGTTCAAATGCAGAGTGTGGTATGGAGATTAACAAGCAAGATAAGGTCCATCATGAGACCGAAGTTTGTGAGTATAGGAAAGTGAAATGTCATGACTGTGGACAGATACAGGAAGATGTGGGGATATTGAATGGCAAGGTGGAAGTGCTGACGGAATTGAATAAGAAGATGAATGGAAAAGTGGATGAAATTAATGAAAAAGTGGAAGCATCAAGTGGACAAACTAAGAACGAAATCCGGGAAGTTAAGAAAGAAGTCAAAGATATAAAAGATAATCTTTCCAAAGTAAACAAAGACGTGGACGAAGTCAAAGTCATGATGACTCAAATGTTAGAAAAATTAAATATACTTGAACTGCTGAACAAACTGCCATCTCCGACTGAGGGAATGTTGAACACACCAAGAGAAGATATTTTGATTGCAGGTGGATCTGGAAGACCTTGGAGTATTTCTGGCACAAGTGCGGAAGTCTATTCCTGGGCGAAAAATGGTTGGTTTGAGGTGTCGCCAATGAATGGAAATCATGCACAAGGTTCATCATTTATCTATGAAGATCAGTTATTTGTTATGGGAGGACAACTTAGTAAGATAATGGAGACCTTGAATCTCAATGAATTACCTTTGAAATGGACCCGATTTCCTGGAGAACTGCCACATGCGTGGGATGGACATCAAACTGTTGTTTACCAGCAGAGTGTTGTTCACATTGGTGGATACAATTATGATGAAGGCGAACACTCCAACGTAATTAGTGAATTGCAACTTACTTCACCTTGTATTATGAAAGAGTTGTGTCAAATGCCTAAACCACGAGGATATCATGGCGCTGAGGTATTTGAAGATAAAGTGCTGATTTTAGGAGGACAAAACATCTGGTAAACCTACAGGAAATGGAAATACCATTGTCGTGATGGCAGGTAGTAATGAGAAACGTCCATATCTCAGTTCAGTGGAGTGTTTTACAATGGGCAGCTCTACATGGGAGTATCTTCCTGCCATGAACAAACCAAGGTTCAGAGCAGTTGCTGAAGTTTTACCTTCCACACGGAAATATTTATAAATTGGACATTTTGACAATCTTAAGATATTTATAATTAGATTACGCTTTCGCGCCTGCTTACATGGATCAGCTTTGCTGGATTGGGAGTGGGGATGATTTTGATATATTAAAATATGTTGAGGTTTATGATTCGGAAATATGGCATCATATTTGTAACTGGACTGAGCAATAGGCAGTCAATGTAGTCATTAATTTTGTTAAACTATTACAAGTTTCACTTAAAAGTCTATGTGCGTTGTGACCTGTTTCAATACATTTTAGTATAATTACATAGGTGATTATTGAAAATTCTCCACGCTGATTGGTTGCCATTGAGGTGATTATTACGCGATAATCACCTAAGCGATTTTCAAAATGGCAGCCGAAGCCGTTTTGTCAAATTAAATGACGAAGAAATGTCTATTTTTTATTTTTTTCTAAATAATCACCTATGAAATTATACTAAAACAATTATTCACCTCAGGCTCGGTGATTATCGTGAATAAAAACCTCGACTTCGTCTCGGTTTTTATTCACCGATAATCACCTCGCCTTCGGCGAATAATTGTTAAGTAATCATCGTGCTTCATTCTGAATCACATCTTAATAACAATAGATCAGTTGAATATATTCAGAGAATGTACAAAATTCTAGTAAAGTCCGTAGCGTTTCTTAATAGCACATATAATTGACATTAAGACATGATTTCGTTTCGAAATATATAAATTGATTATCTCAAATTATATAATTATAGTTTGGTATTATATGGTCATGACTATAAACTGTAAGGAGTGATGAATTCGAATAAAATTATATACCCTTGGCCTCAAATCAAACTGGAAATTTCTTTCTTTTATTCAAGTCTGTTGAAAGAGCGAAACACTTGAATCTTCAATACTGGTTTTCAATTTAGAAAACTGCACAAGTTCGGCTAGCAGTAGATTCAAAATGTCACACCAGAAAGAAACGTTGCTATTTATATATCATTTAAGTTTCACCTTAAATGATAAGATCAGTGCTCCATCATGTCTAAGCCGAGAAAATCAAAGCTAACGTTTATCCAAATGAACATGTTCTGTTTATCACATATAAAACCACCGACACGGTAGTGATTTCTTTTGTGTCTTTTTCTC
The DNA here is from genome assembly GCA_902702795.2 of Paramuricea clavata. Taxonomy (NCBI): domain Eukaryota; kingdom Metazoa; phylum Cnidaria; class Anthozoa; order Malacalcyonacea; family Plexauridae; genus Paramuricea; species Paramuricea clavata. The sequence continues at coordinate 11,496 of CACRXK020002509.1, read as the reverse complement.
ATAAATTATTATTAATGAATTTTTCGGAGGTCAGATTTCGGAAGGAATCTTTCTTGTGTGGATGTTTGGGATGTTATAGCCAAGAAGCCAAAAATCACTATTTCGTCACTATTTCCAATTACCCACCTGATAAAACGATAATTTTGTTTCAGGCAAGCTTGGAAAAGGAGGAAAACGAGGAAATGAAAAGTAAGTAGATGTCTCTCATTAAAAGACATGATTATTAGCCAACCATCTTTCTTTATGTTTGTCATACGATGCTATCAATTAAAACCTGATTATAAGCTCTATGGATAACCAAGTCCAGAACTGAATGGAATTTCTATGAAGGGTTCTATACTTTCTATGAAGGATAATTTCCATCTACAAAACTCTTCAACTATTTATTCAATCGAGTGAGATGCGAACAAAATCTTGATATTTACCCATTCCGCTACATGGCATTACCCTAGTATATATACATGAACTTGTGGTTAGAGCTCGACAACTGGCCTCTGTAGCTCAGTTTGGTGGAGCGCTGTACTGGAATTGCAGTAGACCTTTCCCCTTTTAAGTGAAATTTTGATCTAGACAAGTCTGGACAAAAATTTCATCACAGCTTGAAAGAGCATCACAAAATTAGTAATATTCCGAAGTTTCGTTGCGAAATGTTGTAAAATAAGGATAATATAGCCTTGCGAAGTTTGCCGTTTTTCAGTCAATTTGCATTACAAACGGGAAATTGATAATCAAACTGATCATCTGATTATCAATTTCCCGTTTGTAATACCAAATGAGTGAAAAACGGCAAACTTCGCAGGGTTATATTATCCTTATTTTACAACATTTCGCAACGAAACTTCGGAATATTACTAATTTTGTGATGCTCTTTCAAGCTGTGATGAAATTTTTGTCCAGGCTTGTCTAGATCAAAATTTCACTTAAAAGGGGAAAGGTTTATTGCAGGGCCGCAGGTTTGATGTCTGCCAGAGGGGCTATACTGCAGTTGCATTTTTCGCAACTGTTCCTGGTTAGGTCTAATTGAATGTATAAAATTCACACTCGAAATTTCCATCTACAAACCCTTTAACTATTATTCAATCAAACGAGATGACAACAAAATCTTGATATGGAATTTCTATGCCTTGGTCTGATTTGGTCTTGATGTTATCGATGACTCATCTGTTAAAAAAACAACCTGTAACCTGTAACCTGCAATCACCAACCTGTAATCTGTAACCTGCATATCACTTTTTTGTTATAGACATGAAAGAACTCACCCAGTCAATTGAAAATGCTATGATATTGACCTCAAGTAAACCATCAGACGCTCATCTTGATGACGAGATGGTAAGTTTTTAGTAACATCAAGTTTTAAAATGACTCGAAACACTTTATAATAAGACGTTCTATACAACGTTAACTTGCTGGGGCTATACAAATAAGCACATTTATACTTTATATGGTACCACAGTCAAATGGACAATTGAAGGGTTGTCACTTGCTGTTGTTGCAAAATCTTTAACTGTTCTTATAAAAGCATGTATAGCAGATACAGTTAGCATGCTGTTCTTTGTCATTGATTTACGCTTTCTGCTGTCGATCAGGGGATCAGGGGTGGGATATTACTTAGGGGTGGGTGACTACCCAACACCAATTATGTGCACTTTTAAAACTTGGTTAAGACAAGTTGTGGTTGGTTCTCTGTTGTGCTTTGCGGTTTTTCTCCAGGTTTTATTGCATTGTTACTCTATTCAAGGCATGCCTCCTGCTATTCAAGCTGCATTCCTTGAAGGTCCTTGAAACTTCAGCACACCGCTTAAATCAATTAGAGCCATTATCTATCATTTTCCGATTTATCAGGAAGCAAATGGTGTCTCGAAAGTAGGTACATGTGCAGACAACATGAAACTTTAGTCTACAGAGAATTGCACAAGCAGTTATCAAACTCGTGTCACAGAGTGGTAAAGGACATGTGTGACAACTGAATGGTATCGTTTTGTAAAGTTTTTGGCCATGCATGTGTGGGTATTTCTTTAATCGATATTTGAGGTTGGGTACATTTTTTGCCTTTTTAATGGTTGGATCACATTTCAGAAAAACATTTCTCTTCGGTGCCACCCCCCCCCCCCCCCCCCCAATAAGTAATGAGTGCTGCCTTATAACAGGTCTCACCACTGTGCCGTATATCTTCAATTTGAGTCTCCTCGACATCTTCCTATCCAACACCACACAGCTCACTTAACGTTTATTGTGAGGAAAAGTTTGCATTTATCGTTGGTGTTTGTATTATTTAGGACGACTCGGAGGCCGAGGAGGAAGGCAGTGATGGTGATGACGATGAACTTGAAGATATGGAGGATGAAGATGACAAGGTGAGATGCCAGGGAATGAGCAGGTTATTGTCGGATCTAGGGATAGTCTTTTTCCCCGTATCTGGGATATACACACTTTATAATTATATACTCAATCACTCTGCTTTTTACTCCACCAATTTCACCAAAAGACTGTTACTGCAATTATAATTCTACTGTAGCCATGGGAAAAGTCTTTTCCGAAGCGAATGCGGTCTTTTTTATCGAGCGAGCTTGAACTAACATAATACAAACAGGCCAATAAAGCAACAGAAAAAAATATGTGTTGAAATACGTGTTTCATTATGCAAATTGTAATTTTGGTGCATCGTCTGGTTTAAAGAGCCCTTCCTTTGAGACATAAGCAATTTAAAAGATGGGCCAAGATTCGCCCGTGTTCGACCTCAAGTTTTGATAGCTGGTTTCAATTTTATTCATTTCTGCTATCTGTACATCTATGTTTGTGTATATACAAATAGATGTACAGTACTAGTATCAAAGTTTCAATCTGTGATCACGGTTGGAATTTTGCATGGATTTTGAAGAATTTGTATGAATGAGTCAGTTTCCTTATGCAAACATTTCTTACAAGTCCTTCAAAACTTACATATGCAAAATTTCTACTATCAGAAACTTTAATAGTGTAAAGGTACCAGCCTTATCTTGTGTTTAGGATAATTCTGATATGACTGTCGTTGTGCCCAATAAAACATCTGAACAGCTACAATCAAAGGCGACAAAAACGAATGAGGCAAATGAATTTAACCAGCAGACAAACAAATCACAGAAAAAGGTAAGGAAAGATCATGCGTATAAATCAAGCCATTGTTGAAACGATGCAACCTTTGTGTAATGAATGATATTGTCTTCATTAGAAGTGTTATTGTTAAAAAGTCGTTCAATACAACCCAAGTTGTTGTTCTTGAGGGTTATGTTTATGCACTTTTCATGTTCGTATTTGTTGTATCAGTATGTTAAATAATTGCGTGTTTGTGTCCTTAGGCATACTGTAGTCCTATCTTGTTAGTGTCTTTGTGTGTGGTTGGTTTTATATGTTCTTATATTGACCATACCTTCAACCTTACGATATTTATCTCCATTTGTGTTGAATTCTTAATGTTAATCAATCTATATTTGTTTAGATAACAGGTTGTAAAGTTAGTAAGAATAAATGCGGATTTGAAGACAAATTCTGAAAGTTGGGGGGATTTTGCAGATAGAATTTTGCAATCACAAAAAACTTCAACTGTTAGTTCTTTAGAGCGTTTGCACATGACGTCACAGCCGCCATCGTGGTGTTCTAATTCAAAAGAATTTTAATTAGACTCTTTTGTCTAGAACACCAACATGACCGCCATGCCTTTTGTTGAGTTGGTCCCTGGGGAATGAGTGCAAATGCTCTATCGAGCCAAAAAATCTCGATATTTATCCAGAACTTCCGAAGTATACTGTTTGTACTTTTCATGGACTTGGATCTCTCACAATCTCTATATTCTTTCTATCTTTTCTTATTATCGTCTCTATCTATACTGGCACAGACCATTTGTAAAGTTAAGAAATAAAAATAAACATTTTGTTATAGGAATTTAAACGAAAGCAAAAAGAACAGAGGAAAAGTGGTATGTTGCAAATTGATTTGCTTTGTTTTTGTTTGTTAATGCAGGAAAGATTCCCTCAAGTGGTTTAAGGATTCGGAAAGTTCATCAATTTCACTTTCGCACGCCATCGATTTTATTTTAACTGAAATGATAACCTAGCTGCGAGGGAAAATGATAACTGGAATATGATAACCTAGTGTATTTTTCATTTATTTTTTTTGTAATTTTTTAGCTCAACCGTCTGTACCAGTTAAGGAGAAAATGGTGGACAGTGGTGATGAGGATTATGATTTTGATACGGACTTAATGTAAAACAACGTAAGACCTCGCTTAGCATACAACACTGGAAGAGGCTGACATGATCAACAGGCTCAACATTGACATCAGGTTTGTAAGCCATACTGTTGTATATAATATGGAGACTGTTGCAATCTTCATATTCAACAAGTTCGAAGGTTTTGTCGGGAATCATAATTCCGTCTGGTTTCGTAAAAGGAAGCAACAGAAGATGGTGGCAAGCACTTTCAAAACGTTATATCATTAAGTGTCTCATGAAGTACCGTGCAGCTATGAGCCAAAGTAACCACTGACACAAAACACTGCAGATTCGTGTAATTATTTAAATTATCAGTGAAACGAATATAACTGGAACGCTACCTCAAACCGGAAATTTGAAGCCAAACTTGAAAGGCAGTCCCAGCAGGCCGTAGCTAGACGCGATAATGGGGGGGGGGGGTATATTCATATATTCATGTTCACATACAGTAAAAACAATCGCTTTCAAAATAAATCCGTTGGGCAGAACACGAATATATGAATATTCGCTCCCCGAATTATCGGTCAACCTACGGCCCTGAGTCCCAGTCTTTTTACTTTGCGAAGAGCGCGGTCAGTCCGTGAATATGTATTCTTGAAGACCGGTTTAATTTAAAATTTATAATAATAGCTTTTTTAACAGCTCTCAAAGCTTTCTGTTAATGCATTTATTCAAGGACTTTACAGGCGTACCGTTTTTCGGAAGGTAGCTTTCCAGTTACATTCATTTCACTATGCGAAATAGTAAATAAAGATCGAAATAACTGGGAACGAATTAAATCAGCACACTTTAACTTTATTTTCTCAAAACAATTTCATTGAGATCGACAAGGTTATTTCAAAATCCAAAAATGATACTTACAGGTATATTCTATCACTGGAAATCTTAACCCTTTTATGCTACATCATTATACCCAGGTTCATAAAATTAACTTAAATAGAAATTAAAGAATTATAGTAGTTACATAATTATATATAAAGTATGTCCATATTTATTGCAAACATATACAAGGCAGTCAACTATCTACCCAGTTAGGCTATCATTGCTTTACATTGGTCATCAGTGCAAACAATTATCCAATACAGTTCTCATAAATCAAATTTAAAACATTCATTATAACGTAATGTTCAACATAATATGATAACATCGTCATTTGGCAGGCCCTAATCAAAGTACTTTGATTTATACAAAAATTTATCCATGCCGGCTGAGACGTTTATCACACTAATTCTGCCACGTGGAGGACCGGCTCTTCAGGGCTTGTTCATTGCAGGAAATTTTGTTTTTCATGTCTCCATTGGCATTGCTTCTGCTGCCTGCCTTGAACTTGAAGTTGAAGATCGATAATCAATAATCTCATCAAATGTTAGCTCTGTGAAGTAAAACAAAGTTTTATAGTATTAGTAGTGTTACAACATGCAAATAACAAAATACCAACACAGAAAACAAACACCAACACAGAAAAAATACCACCACCAACACAGAAAAAAAACACCAACAGAAAAAAAAACAAAATCTATTTGTAATGTGACTAAGGGACCGGTCATCATTATTTATGGGAGGGGCACCGAAAGGAAAAGGGTTGGTAAATGAAATGGAATATTTTAGTGAGTAAAAGGTTGGGTAAATGAAAAACAAAACAATGCAAAGGGTTGGGGAATAAAAATTTATTGTCATTTCGAAAGCCTGACTCACTTCAAATATTGAAAACTAAAACGCAATGTCAACAGTCATATGTAAATGAATCAGAGTCACTATTTTGATCATTTTCCGATTTGTCAGGAGGCAAATGGTGTCTCCAAAGAAAGTAATTTACTACATAATTTCACATTATCAAACTCATGTCACAAAAGTAGCAACATGTGACAACTGAATGGTATTCTTTCATAAAGTTTTTGGCCAGGGATATGGGTACAGTATTTATTTTTTAATTGACATTTGAGGTTGGCTAAAAACGATTTTTAATGGTTGGATCAGCAAAATTTTTTACCAAGAAACACATTTCTTTTCGGTGCCACCCACCCACGCCATAAATAATGACCGCTCCGTAATTGTCCTAGAACTGCAAACCCTACAAAATTATTTATCAGGTAAAATTTTGAACATACTTCTCCAAAAGTCGATATCGTCAGATTGAAAATGTGGCTCAACAAATCTCGCCTCACACACAGGCTAGAAACAAAAACAACATTTGAGTCAACAATGCAGGGTTACTATAGTCTGTACCAGATTCGAGTCACCAATACAGGTGGTCTGGTCTATATCGAGATTTTTGGGTATCCCGATGATACGAGTTGTGAATTGTGGATACCAGATGTCGCAACCAGGGCAGGAAAAAATAATTTCCTTCCTAGGAGCACAACCTCGAGACAGACATTTCCTGCAGACCAACGGAGTATTTTTGTGCAAAATCTACATGTGCATAAACATATAGTGTTCTAGCTGACCATGGTTTTTAAAATTCAAGGAATAATGTCTGTCAACCATATGTTGTTGCGCCCATAGTGGAACATGGGGTGTTAAGGTTTCCTTCAAATTTTCAATAGCAAATCTTCATTCAAACGAATTTCCTGCAGCTGTTTAACATTTCCTGCGAGCAGTGCTCGCATGCTCGCCTATTTTTTCCACCCCTGGTCGAAACATTGGAATCCTATCATTTTCATCTCCACAAGTTTAATGAAGACAATTACGAAAGTCAGTTCAGTGTAGTTAACGGTGCGCGGTTAACATTGAACTCTATCATTACGTAATGGGAAAGCTCTTACATTTAGTGAAGTTTTGAGTTCATAGCAACTAAATATTTTGAGAACTTGGATATGTTTTATTTTGAAAAGAAATGGTGATATCCACAATGGATTTCAGGAAAAAAATTCTAATCTCAAACCCTGGTCTAGATTCTCTGATATTGGCCCGCGTGAGAAAAGCCCATATAATAACCCAAAATGTAAATCGGGTAGTAACGGTCACATCTGACTGATTGGATATACTGTATATAATTAGAAACCTAGTGTATGCAGTATGGTTCTTCGTCACACCAGACCTACCTCATCATCATGATCTGCATAGATTTCAAGATATGGATGATCTAGTGCAGCTTCTGCTGTAATCCTGTTGTCTGCATCAAGCAGCAGCATTTGTTCAAGTAAATCGATCGCTAAAAAGATACAAAATGTGGATTGGTACAAATAGGCCAATTGTGAATTTCCACTGCACATCCAAATGACGCGTTCTGCGCAGGGATTTGCATATATAGCTGAGACTGGAAGATTAGAATATGCATATATAAGAGTATTTAGAGCTGTGCGCTGGAGTTGGAAATTTCATATTTCAATGAACTTTCGGTATAAATGGAAAAATTAAGTTGTTGAATGATTTGAAGTTACTATAAATTTAATTACTCGTGGTTTCGAGAATTCTGCAAGCGCATTGCTATCTCTTTTGATACATTGCCAATCTTTCAAATCACTGATCTATCTGAGCCTACCTTGTTCATTTGCGCCGGTAAAAACCTCGCTGAAAGGTTTCTTCTTGTATTCTGGCATTTGGGCCACGTAGTTTCTGGCCTACATTTAAAAACAGTGTAGTTTTATAGTCGCCTTCTATGGAATGCGTAGGTAATGGTGTGATGTAGATGGCAATTATACAGGGTTCCAAATATAAATTTAGAGTTTGGTGGCTTTTTGAAAGAAGTAAGCAGCAATGTGCAGTGGTGTGACACTGAAATGATAACAAGGGAGGGGGGCTCTTAAAGGGGGTGGGGCGACAAGCCATGGAGGGTGCAACATGATAAACATGGAAATTACCAGTATTTATTTTTGGTTCTAGTAATTCTTCAATTTGTGTTTTTTGAAGAAAGGACTTCAAATAAGAGATTCCGATATACCGAAGCTATTTCATGTTGGAGCCACATACATGACCTAATAGTATGCTCATAGTAATCAAGTACAGATTACGAACATCATTACTGCATCATTTCAACACTACAGTTGCAAAGAACATTCCAGGTTATGAATATGCAATCTGCAAAAATATTGCGAGGTCAGCCCCCTAAATCAGCATAAATTTTTTAATGGGTTCACCCACCTGAGCTCCTAAAGCTCAAAGGGGCTCAGCGCCCTGAGCTCCTAAAAACGGTGGCTGAGCTCCCCCCCCTCCTCCTACATATCTGGCTATGTCAGGGGGGAGGGAGAAACCCAAGGCTGTCTCCCCGTGAAGATTTTGAAATTTAGAACCAACTAAGATACCATTTGCAGCCATTGTGGGGAATATAGAGATGTTGTCTTATTATCCAAATATTTAATAAAAAATATCGTTTAAAATGTGTTATAAAATCTTTTTATCCCTTGGCATTTCTGTAGTAAGGAGAGACATAGCCGACATTGTTCTACGCTATACAGGGTGTATAAAAAAAACTGAACAGATTTGAAATTGCTCTCAATTTCGCAAAACACCTATTTGTATCTGGTTTTTTATATATATAGCTTCTTTGGGTACTTATAGTGTATAATAATGAAAAAAATTTCTCGAACTCAAATTTTGTCGACCAGGGGGGTGTGTCTTTTCCAACAAATTAAAAATGGCTCGCGCACAAAATTTAAAAGCTGTAATCATATTTTGAGTTAATAGATTGAAAAGTTGTCGGGTTTTTAATTACTGTACAAAATTTCAGACAAGTTGGTTTAGTTTATGACCTTTAACTATTCATTTTGTTCTAAAAAGTCAGCCTTTCGCATGCTTAATTATGCCTTTACCTAATTTGCATATTGCTGACATATACAAATTAGGCAAATGCATTAATTAAGCATGCAAATAGCTGATTTTTCGGGAAAATTGTGACTTTGCGTGAATAGTTAAGTGGCTTATACTAAACCAAATTGTCTGAAATTTTGTACAGTAATTAAAAACCCGACAAATTTTCCATCTGTTAACTCAAAATATGATTGCAGCTTTTAAATTTTGTGCGCGAGCCATTTTTAGTTTGTTGGAAAAGACACACCCCCCTGGTTCACAAAATTTGAGTTCGAGAAATTTTTCTCATTATTCTACATTATAAGTATCCAAAGAGGCTATATATATAAAAAACCGGATACAAATAGCTGTTTTGCGAAATTGAGAGCAATTTTAAATCTGTTCAGTTTTTTTTATACACCCTGTATACGGCGAAAATCACAAGCTGACGGCTTCTATATCGAGTATTGTTAACCTGAAATTATAGTTAGTAATATATCAATTCAGATTTTAGCTTACTGTTTCACTTGATATTTTACTCAAAAAAACTCGGTCAGGCTTGCCAACCAGTTGCAAGATTTTTGTTAACTGGTCGATATCTACAGTATTGTGTTAAGGTGGAACACCGTTATTACAAATTACGTCAGGGATGGAATGCAATTTTTATTTCTCGACAGTTGTCATTTCAATGCACCGGACATTTCTTCTATTATTAAAGTGCAACTAACACCACATATGATTTTTGGCACATATGATTTTTGGTATGTGTAATATTTGGGTCATTCTAGGAAGAAATGTAATATATCTTTATAGTAAAAAACCTCATCTTCATCAACTTTTTCACTGGATATGATGTGATTAGGTGAAATTTTGGTACAAAAAAGGAAAACCAATTCGCAATTCACCTAATGACATCATATCCGGAAACTTTGACAGTGAAAAAGTTGATCAAGATGAGATTTTTTATTATAAAGATATATTACATTTCTTCGAATGACCCAAATATTACACATACCAAAAATCATACTTGGGGTTAGTCACATTTAACTGAAGTTTACTCGCGACTTTATTTGATTACCACCTCGTGAGGCGGGATCGTAGTCTTGGTATCCACGGTGGTGTCTGCATGTACATAAAGAATTCCATCCGTTTCAAACGATTACCTGAAATTGAACATTTAGACTTTGAGGTTTTATGGACACACATTAGACCACCAAGATTACCAAGGGGAATTAACGGCATTGTTTCTGCGTGCGTCTACCATCCTCCAAGTTCCAGCAATACAGATCTTTTTCAATACCTATCAGAATCACTGACACTACTGGAAAGTCTTTTTCCAGGCTGTGGAATTATTATTGCTGGTGATTTTAACCACTTTGACACTAAAGATCTTTGCCGAGATTTTCAGTTAAAACAATTGGTTGATAAACCAACTCGTGGTGCCAAGATTTTGGATCTTATACTTACAAACATGCATAAATTTTACGATGTACAACCAGCCATGGTTTTCCCTCCTTTCGGATTATCAGACCATAATGTGATAATGGTTGAGCCCAAAATTAAAACATCATCAGAAACCACAAGTAGAAAGACAGTAATAAAAAGAGACATACGTCAATCACGCAAAAAAGAACTTGGTCGATATCTGAGTAACTTTGACTGGCAACTTATCGATTCCTCCGAACCGTGCGATAAGAATTGTGATATCTTATGCTCCGCAATAAAGACGGGTTATGACATCCTTATGCCTGAGAAACACGTTAAATTCCATCGCAACGACAACCCATGGATAACCGAAAAATTGAAACAGCTGATCAAGTTTCGACAACGTGCGTTTTCATCTAATAACACTACTCTTTTCAAATTCTACCGAAATAAAGTGAATAGAATGAGAAAATCTTGCCGGGCAGACTATTTTGCTTCAAAAGTTGCTAATCTGAAAAAGTCTAACCCCAAATCTTGGTGGACAGAGGTTAAACGTATCTCCGGTATGAGACCTGTATCTGGCAGTTTGCTTAACCACCTTCATGTCGAAGATACAGAACATTTAACACACAAAGGTTTTGCAGATTTAATTAACAAAAGCCTAATAGAACCAATGAATACTTATGATCCCTTAAATGTTACAGATTTGAACACCTTGTTTGAGGAGATTCCTGATTATCCGTTAGATGTAAACATGAATTTGACAAATACTGCATCGGTCTTGAAAAAACTGAAAAGCTTGAACCCGCATAAAGCTCCGGGCCCTGATGATATCCCCAATTGGATTCTTCGTGATTATGCCGAAATCCTTGCTCCCTCTGTATCGGACTTATTGAATTTGTCCTACAAGCAAAAAAGACTGCCCTCATGCTGGAAACAAGCTAACATTACACCTATTCCGAAAGAGAAACCTGTTAAAGACATAAGCAAACAGCTCCGACCTATTTCGTTAACTCCGGTTCTGTCTAAACTTGCAGAAGAGTTTGTTGTTGAAAAATATATCGCTCCAGCAGTGTTGTCGTCAATTGATCCTTTT
>CACRXK020002508.1:0-42789 GCA_902702795.2 Paramuricea clavata | reverse complement strand
AATTCTTTCATGGTTATAATAAATATACTCATACTGTAGATCGATAAAAAGTCATTCATAAATACCATGCCATTTTGTAAGTATATACCCAACGTCCCAATACTTTTTCATACGATTAATATAATATATCCTTCGATTTATATTGTTTGATTTCGCATTCCAAATCTGATAAACATTGATAATTCTCTCTTCGCGTATGTCCACGCGTAATTCTCGTAAAAAACACGCATTAATTGTGTCGGCAGCATTGATGATCGCGGCAGCCAATCAAATAACGATTTCGATTCGATTTCTCCAGAGTCATGCCACAACCTAACCCGCGAACAGGCATACTCTGGGAACGAGATTGCCCAAGGGACAAAACTAGGCCCTATTTTATCCCTTGTCATGGTTAATGATCTTAAGCTAAGCTCACCTGATACAAAAATGCGGAAGTTTGTAGATGATAGCACGGTGTCCGAACATCTTACTGGGAGTATATCGTCAGTAACTCAACCCACCCTTAACCTCATCGAATCATGGTGTTCCAACAATTGGATGATTATTAACCCAATAAAATGCAAGGAACTTAGAATACGTTACCTTAAAAAATCCGTCGAATTCCAACCCTTAACAATCGCAGGACGCGAACTAGAAATAGTTCAATCTCACAAAGCATCAGGCCTAACCATTCAAAATAATATGAAAGGGGACAAACACATTCGATCCATAATCACGAAGGGTTCCAAACGCTTGCACATCCTCAGAATTTTGCGACGAAACGGTATTTTACCAGCTGACCTCAGGGTTAAAATATATTCCGCCCTGATTCGGTCGATTCTGGAATACAGTTGCGAAGTTTGGAGTAATTCGTTGCCCCAATACCATTCTGATGATTTGGAAAGACTGCAAAAACGAGTAATGCGTATCATATTTCCTGGCCATTCCTATACGACGAAGCATTGGTGATGGCGGGTTGCGAAAGATTAGATAATAGACGAAACACAATCTGCATAAAAACTTTGAGCAAAATTATTAAACATGGCCCCCTAAAGGAACACGTGTTGCAAACCAGAGCAACTGCTCACCAATACAACACCAGGGGTTCAAATGACTTATCATTATACAAGTGTAGAACAGAACGCTTCAAAAACAGCTTCTCCCCAAGCACAATTGCAAAGATAAATAAATAATTACAAATAGCCAACTCTCCAATCGCTTTTTATTCCATTTTAAAATAACTTCTAGCATACTTTTTTATATACCCATATGTACAATGTAAAATATTTCTTCTTTTTAATTAACTTTCTTAACTTTGTAAACACTTTGTAATTCCAATCTTATTGGCGATAAAAGTGTAAATAAACCATCAATAAAGAAACATCTCAAGAACAACGCATGGGAACAAAAATCTTCTAAACAAGTTACTATACAGTTTTATTGTCGATTTCAGGCAACTTTTCGACATGCTGTTCCCAAGTTCGTTGCGAACTTGCCAATACGTTGTCAAGTTTGGAAGTTCAGCGTGAACTTCGCAAGTTCATTTCAAAGTTCGAACTGATTGTAAACAAGTGTTCAAAGTTGGAGTTGAAATTACTGTATACATGCATTCCATTCATTGTTTACTGGAGATTTCTTATGATTGCATATCGAAACTATTTCCGATTTTTTGTTAAGTAAAAATTGTTTGTTTCTTTCCTTCAAAATACAAATTAACAAAAAATCGGAAATAGTTTCGACATGTAATCATAAAAAGAAATTTCTAGTAAACGATGATGACAATGAAAGTGTGCATGATAGACTGCGAGCGTTCCCTCTTTCTGGTTTAGCTTCCCGGGCGTGCGAGGGGAAAGGAGGGACTGCCGACAACACGTGAAGAAACGAAATACGCCCACTTTTCGCTCTTGTCAAGCTGGCTCCGCCTTTGCATAAACATTACTTAAGGCCTGTTTTATACGCGTCGCACTATCGTCGAATTTAATTCAGAGAATTTAATTGAACGAATTAAATGCGACGGTAGTGCATCGTATGAAACGAATTAAATTCGTCTGGTGAATTAAATTCGTCCAAGACGTTTTATCCATCATGGTCAGACGGATACAACGTCCGTAGCGCGTTTTCGTTTCATACGACGTCTTATCGTCGTGTCGAATTAAATGCATAAATTATTTTAAAGTCTGTTTCTCTTTTTCTGGTCTCGTGGTTTCTATTTCTGGGTAATCCATGATCGCTAGTCAAGAAATGAATTCGTCTGAATTCATTTCAAAGTTCGAACTTTGATTGTAAACAAATGTTCATATAGTTGGAGTTGAAATTACTGTATAAGGCCCTATACACATATTACTGCAGTAAAATATTGGTCCAGTGGTCTCTCAAGACGAAAAATGCCTTTTTAAATAAATTCATAAATGAAATTTTTACATTTGTTTACAATCGAAATCGAAAATCGAGTTCGAAACGCTCAACGTCCGAATTTGGAAACGTAATTGGCACATTGACAACAAACTTGGGAACCGCGCTTTGAAAAGTAATATGAAATCGACAATAAGAGCATTTTCGTTTAAGAAAATAAAAATTTTGACGAGAGTGCCCCTTTAAAAATGAGGCCGGAATGCTCTGTTTGTGGGCAAAAAAGATCCATATTCTTCAAACGAAAGCGGATAGCGCTACCCACCGGATAGTGATTTTTTCAAGCTCTCTCAAATCTGTCGTTAATTGGTATAACTCGTATTAAAGTTTAGTATTTGTAAGTTTAATGTTTTTTATACTCCTTGTGTCATCTAATCCGTAGCTTCACAGTTTTTCAAGCATTTTACAAAGGTTGAAAAAGTCACTATCGGTGGATAGCGCTATCCGACCTTCGTACAACCGGCCCCAGAAGTCACGTCGCTTCTCGTGTCGGCCTGCGCCGCTTTCGTCAATTAATAAGTTCATTTCGGCACATGATAATTACGCCGTCCGAAACGCGCCTTATACGCTATATACTAGCTAATATATATTATAAATTTGTGAAATTACATGAAGTGACAGCCAACAGACTGTCTTCAGTACTTACCATAAGGAAAACTTAAGCAAAGTGATAGAAGAGTGACTTCCAATATTATCATTTTACCTATGAAACAAAACACTGTATTTTAATTCAATTTATTTTACCAGGTAAGCATTCAACAGAACTAACAAAAGTTGTTCTAAAACTATTAATCAAGATCATCTATTGAATATAATTTTTATAAAAATGCACTATAAATAACAATACTTTGCCATGCATAGGACACTTAACCATTACGGCGAAATTACCTCATGGTACAGATGAAGATCCGGGCTTACGGATCAAAAGTTTTGCAATAATGAAATATACGTGGGAAAGATTAAAAAGAAAAGGTCGTCAAGTTTAGATTAGGGTTACATTAAGATTTGGTTAGATGATAGAGTCGGTATTGGGGTTCAACATGGGTTGCGAATTTGTTGTAAAAATAAATTCGGACGTGTTTTAATTAACATTTTATTCATTTAATAAATTCAAAGGTGGAGCTCATTTTGGTTATTTACTTTCTTTATTATGCCCTGGTTATCCATTCAGCACTCTAGGCTATATTATTGGTTTTTATAACCCAATACAAATGTAGTTGTTTTACCTCGAAAGGTTGCCACAACAGCCTGTTTCATCCAACACATTTCGTCAAGTGGATTGCTTAAAAGTTTACGGTCGGAAACGTGGACGTCAAACAATACATGCATTCCTTTCATAGACCTCGAGCTGTCCCTCAGGACAAAGCAGAGCCTGCTGACAACACATCAAGAAACAAAATACGCGTTGCCCACACAACGCAAAGTTCTCATTGGTCGAAATCGATACGCCTGTCAATCAAATCTGATATGTAGTAATTACGCTATAAATAATTTCGAGATTGAATTTTGATTTTATAATAAACATGACAGGCTTAAATGAACGGTTTCTATATTGGATAGATTTCATTGGATATAAGGCCTGTTTCATACGTCGAATTTAATTCAGTCGAATTTAATTCATTAAATTCGTCAATTGGTCGACATTAAAATGGTTTCGTTTCAAATGACGAATTTAATTCAGACGAATTCATTTCATGACTAGCGATCATGGATTACCCAGAAATAGAAACCACGAGACCAGAAAAAGAGAAACAGACTTTAAAATAATTTATGCATTTAATTCGACACGACGATAAGACGTCGTATGAAACGAAAACGCGCTACGGACGTTGTATCCGTCTGACCATGATGGATAAAACGTCTTGGACGAATTTAATTCACCAGGCGAATTTAATTCGTTTCATACGATGCACTACCGTCGCATTTAATTCGTTCAATTAAATTCTCTGAATTAAATTCGACGATAGTGCGACGCGTATAAAACAGGCCTTAAGTAATGTTTATGCAAAGGCGGAGCCAGCTTGACAAGAGCGAAAAGTGGGCGTATTTCGTTTCTTCATGTGTTGTCGGCAGTCCCTCCTTTCCCCTCGCACGCCCGGGAAGCTAAACCAGAAAGGAGGGACCGCTCGCAGTCTATCACTTTCATTGTTATCATTGTTTACTAGAAATTTATTTTTATGATTACATGTCGAAACTATTTCCGATTTTTTGTTAATTTGTATTTTGAAGGAAGGAAACAAACAATTTCTACTTAACAAAAAATCGGAAATAGTTTCGACATGTGATCATAAGAAGAAATTTCTTGTAAACAATGAATGGGATTTTGTGAGAATCTCTGTTACGCATTAGTTGTTTAATGGCTGGTGTAATCCAGAGAGATTGTCTAGATCTAACTCGTTTATTGCAAAGTGGTGCATGTTTTTTTATTATTTCATCGAAAAACGATTTCCATAGTATCCAGCATGCGTTAGGATTATAAAGAGTAAATATCATATCCCAGGGAACTTGTAGTACGTCACTGCGAAAATCATCAACTGAAAAATGTTTAAAATTACGGACTTTTTTAGTAGTAGGACTAAATTTTGGAGTTTGAATTTCCGCACGGCAAAAATCAAACTATGATCTGAAATTCTAAGGTGAATAACTCCAGACCTCAGTATATTTTCTGGTCTATTGGTCAAAATAAGGTCAATTAATGTAGCCGAATTTTCAGTAACCCTCGTTGGTTCATCAATTAATTGTGAAAGCTGATACATAGAACACAAAAATTGCAACCTAGGAGAGTGTGGGTCAGATGGCATTTTCCTGAAATCACAATTCATATCTCCAACAAGAATCAGTTCCTTATTTTCTAAGTCACATTTTAACAAAAAAGTTCGAAATTATCAAATAGTTGAAGTTCCGAGTTAGGTGGCCGCTACCAGCTACTTACAATGAAGGAGGCACAAAATCTTTTACTAATTTTAATGCAAATAATTTCAAGGTTTCCTGAGTCTGGAATTAAATCGTTTCTTTCAGAATAAGATAAAGTATTTTTGATAAAAAAGGCGATTCCACCCCCATTTCTATTACGATCCTCCCTGATAATGTATATTCATTTATGTATATTTCTGAGTCTGAAATGGTAGTCAAGCTTGGTTTCATTAATAGCCAGTATATCAAAAGGGTGGTTAATCAACATAATACGAATTTCATCAACACGCTTTAAGAGACTATTTACATTTAAGTTGGCAATTTTTAAACCCTTTATTTTAGAAACATCCACATCTGGCATTGAGGACATTGAGCACGAGTTTTCTGAAGCTGACCCTTCCCCTGGTTCAATTGTGCTATTAGCGTCATTCTCTTCCCCTATTTCTATAGTACTATTAGAAGCATTACCTTCCCCTGGTTCTATAGTGCTATTAGAGACCTTACCTTCCCCTGGTTCTATATAGCGATAAGAGTCATTCCCTTCCCCTGGTTCTACAGAGCTATTAGAGTCATCAAACGTTACCAAGTTTTCCCTCTCCACAGATTTGGTTGCATTGCAACCATTCTGATTATGTCCTGCATCTGGCGCAAAGTCTCCTCTGGTCGAAAATTTTTCCTGCATGGTATCGGCTAGATCTAGATGATCTAAATGATCTTTCCCCTGTGATGAACTCAGAACAGTATTAACTACAATCGGTAATAGCTATATTTAGAAATACTCGGAACATAACCATATATGGTATAATTAGTTTGTTATTACAAGAGACAGGGAGAGACAAGTTTACAAGGTTTTGAGACAAGTGATTTCGTAGTTTTCGTATTGTTTTGCGTACTGTATATAATAAATATTTAACATTAAAACGAGTGAGGATTTGTGTATCGAGAACAACTTTGGTATATAGTGGTGCCGTGACCAGGATATAAACAAGGGAAACAAGTGATATTTTACGGGGAATATCAACAAATTTACAACTATATTTACGACTATAATTATAAGCGAGAGTTAAAATGATGAGCGACTCGGAAGCACAACAAATTGAGAATAAAATCAACAAGGAACTAGAAAAGTTAGTATTATTTGGAACAAACCGACGAGCTTATCGAAGAGCAAGATCTGAGAGAAATCGAAACAGTAAACAAGCGTACAAAGGCGATTTTGTAGCAAATATATAGCCTTGTTTCGACCGCTCAAGAGACGAAAGTTGAGCTGGGAAAAAGTACATCACGGGAAATTCGACAATGGAAGAAGAGGTAAGAGATAGATATATGCCATGGGCAAATTAAATGAACAAACTGTCTGATTTTCTGTCTAAAACACAAGCAAATGTTGCCGCTGAAGAGGAAAATAAGCGACGAGACGGAAACGTATCGAAGAAGAGCATAACAGGGAAGTAATTCGAGACCAAGAGAGGCAGATGCTCGAAGAAAAATTGCAAGCAGAGCTTTAGAATGACGGAGAAAAAGCTAGAAATGGAAAAAGCTGCAAGATCAACTCTAGCTAAACTTCCTAAATTGAAAATAACACAATTTAATGGAACAACAGCAGACTGGGTAAGGTTTGAGAACATGTTTATTACACAAGTCGATTCTAAGCCAATTAGTGACGACGGAAAGTTTGGCTATTTACTTCAAATGGTGAGTGGAAAAGTCAGGGATAAGATCTCAAACCGAGCTCGATTGGATATAAAAAGCTTGGGAACGACTCAAAAAGGAGTACGGTCAAACAAAGTTGGTTGTGAATGCACATATTGATGAAGTAGTAAAGATATAGAACTAGCCGGGTCGACAATGGAAGATTTCACAACAGTGAAAAGACCGTACATGAACAAACTTAAATGGAATTATGAACACACAAAGGATAAGAGTTTTACATGACAACAGACGGTGAATACCCAATACACATGATCTTAGGTGACAGCACCTTCTGCAAGATTAAGACAGAAGAAATCTACAAAGGGAAAGATGGCGATCCTATGGTTGAAGGTACTTCGTTTGGTTGGATTGTTCATGGCGGACATACTTCGAACAATGTATGTATGTTCACAAGAGAATCAAATGAGTACGAGCAATACACTGGGTGTACTTGGAGTTGAAGATAGAGGGGAGAACGACCAACTGGATGTCTATCATGAGTTTCAAGAGAACATTACTCGGGCTGATGACGGTAGATATTAAGTCAAAGTACCATGGATTCCAGGACAGTCTTTACCAAATAACAATCTAGAACCAAGTCGAAAGCGATTAGCTACCGTATGCAAAAGGATCGAGCGAGAATGATTATGATGAAATTAAAGAATGATTATGATGAAATTATCGAGAAGCAGTTAGAGTCTGGTATCATTGAAGTTGCACCAGAGAAACCGAATGGTGAACGAGTATATTATATGCCCCACAAACCTGTCGTCAGAGAGTAGGCAACAAGCACAAAAGTAAGGATGGTCTTTGACGCCAGTGCAAAACCAAATCCTAACGCCAACAGCGTGAATGAATGTATGTTTACGGGCCCCCCGCTGCAACCAATGCTTTGGGACATTTTGATACGAGCAAGAATGTCCCCACAATTGATTCTCGCAGATATTCAAAAGGCTTTTCTACAAGTTGGGTTAAAAGAAGAAGACCGCGATGCTTTCAGATTTATATATAATGTCAATGGTATTGAAAAACATTTTCGGTTCACTAGAATACCTTTTGAAGTCGAATCAAGTCCATTCATGCTTGGCGCGACCATGCAGCCTCATTTGGATCTACAGCCTTTGGAAGTGGAAGACACGGTACAGACTTTGAAAGATAACACCTACGTTGACAATATAATGCAAATCGGAAGCGATGTATCAGAATTAGAAAAGTTCAAAGTCGAGGCTACAGAAATCTTAGAAGGTGCTAAATTACCACTTCACAAGTGGGAATCCAACGTAGAATCGTTAGAAAGTGAAGACATGCCAAATCCTTCAAAAATTCGTGGACTTGCATGGGACAAGAAAGAAGACGAGTTGTACATTTCAGCACCAGAATATCCTGAAGGAGCAAAAGTTACGAAGACGTCTATTGTGAGTCACTTCGGAAAAGTTTATGACCCTTTAGGCATAGTATCACCCACAATGGCAGAAGGTAAAAGAATTTATCGTGAAGCCTGCGATGAGACAAAGAGTTGGGACGCGGAGATTTCAAAGCCCTTAGAACAAGGCTGGTTAAAGTGAACAAGACAGTTACGAACTGTTAAAATTCCCAGAGTATATTACCAAGGGTATACGATAGGTTAAACAGGTTCATCTTCACATCTTCGCTGACGCAAGCAACCTTGCGTGTTCGTGTGCAACAATAGCAGTTGTGGAACATTCAACTGGGACGGTGAAAGGGTTGTTGACAGCCAAGGCGCGAATTTCAAAGAGAAACACGTCAATCCCGAGATTAGAGCTAATCGGTGGTCAAATGGCTGCGAATATGGCAACGAACGTGTGTAAAGCGTTGAAACAACTACCAATAGCCTCAATAACCATATGGATGGATAGCACAGTGGCACTCTTTTGGATCTTAAATCCAGCTAGATCATGGAAAACGTTTGAGCAAACCGAGTGAGAAAAATAGCGTCCATAACAAGTGAACTCAATATCAAGTGGAAATATTGCCCATCGAAAGAGAACGCAGCAGATTTGGGAAGTCGAGGCGCAAGCATTAATCGTATGGAAAGTAATGGATGGTTTCATGGTCCAGATTGGCTGCTAGATGAAGAGAAACAACCGGTACAACCAAATCTCAACTGCAGCAAAGAAGTTAACATAGAGAGTAAACCCTTGAAAGAATCAGTATTCCAAGTGATAGAGAAGGAATCTGATGAATGGGATTCGTTATTGGAACGGAAGTAGTATAGGAAGTAGCGGTTCTAGACCACTTTTTCAGCCCGCGATCTCATCCCACTTCCGGTCAGCGGTTTCCATATTTTCCCCCAAAAACGCGGGCTCAAGTTTCTAGACCATATATTTATTGTGGTATTTTAACGTGTATTTATTATATTATTTTTCAGTATTATTTTAAGTCTTATTTAATAGTTTCTTTAGTATTCAACATTTTAAGCTTAACCATTTTAAAGGGGTCGTAACCTTCCGGCTCTAACACAACATTTGAAGTAGCCTTTTTATCCTGAGTATTTACTCCAACGTTAATATTGTTTGATACAGAGAAATTTATATCACCAACTCCCCTACCCCTATTTGACTTTTTACGGCAGCCACAAATCTTACCTAAGCAGGAGAAGCATGACCTCCACTCTGACATTCTTACCTTATAATAAATCACATGTTAACTACCTGACCCTGAATATCGAAGTGACCAGCAAAAGGACATATCCATACTCGATCCAGTGGGAATTGAGTGTTCAGGTTTAACTATAATACACCAAGCCAGCGTGTTATCTACCAACTCAGCCTGGGCTCCTAAATAGAACATACTATTACCCTTGAAAACGTAGCAGGCTGTACTTCCACCTGTAGTTGTGTAAGTCCCATTAAACCAGGTGTATGACAGTCTTCTTAAGTCGACCGCGGCAAGATTGATTTCCTTTTTAACTTTTGTAAAATTTCCATTAGATTGTTTTTCCCAAACAGTAGCCCATAGGATCAGGGCTAGTGGTATATTTTGAATAGTTGAAAAACGTGGGTAGTCTGATTTAATAGTGATTGACTCAAGGTTGAGGTCTGTCATATTATTAATAGGATCTGTTCTCCATGAAGGTGGAATCTGATCGTGACAGTAAGCATAGTACCTTGCTGCAGCGGTTGATACTCCCCTGTAACCCCAAATCCATTCTGCATGTATATGTCGCCGTATTCTTACATATCTTTTATCAGCCACTGCTTGTACAAGTCCAGTGGAAGGCTTCAAGAAATTCTTTTCTACCCATTGCTTGTTAACTGCATCCTTGTCATTTACCGGATCCTTTAGATCAAGAATACCACTTGAATCTCCCATGTCCAAATCACCTTTTACCAGTCCACCTCTACTACTCATGAACTCATTAGTTGCCCACCTTTTATTAACAGCTGAACCGTCAGTTGTAGGGTCACCAACTCTTATTAACTCATAATCGTTAACATCAAGGTTACCTGATAAAACACCACCATCACGTTTAAGGAACTGTTTACACCAATTGCTCATAGTTCCATAAGAAACAGCACTAGAATCACCGGACGAGCCGTTATTTAGTCCTGTAATAGTATTACCAGCCATGTCAATATTACCACTCATAGTAAAGCCGCTACTACTTACAGAACTCCCACTGACATGATCCACAACCCATTTCTTAGACACGGCAGAATTATCAGTTGTAGGAGCACCTAACTTTATAATTTCATTGTTTCCCATATCAAGGTCATCGGATAGTGTAAGTCCGCTGTAGGTCTCACGCTTTCTTCTACCACCGCTAATCTTATCTTCTACCCACTTTTTGTTAACAGCAGATGTATCAGCACTAGGAGCCCCAATATTTTCAATTTCATTTCCACCCATCTTGAGAACACCGGTCATTTCATTTGAACCGTCCAATTTCAAGGCAAAGCGTGAAATTTGGTTAACCACAGTTTGAATATTGGGAACAGCTATTTTTGCACCAAGGTTGTTGATCGTATAGATTGAATTACCATTTGCAACGGTTAGATCACCATTTAGAGTGAATCCTGATGTAACCCACCTTTTACTAACAGCAGATGTACTCGAACTAGGATCACCAACATTTTTAATTTCATGTCCACCCATTTGAAGATCACCTGACATTGTGAAACCAGAGGTGCTAGGAATTGTAGACATCTTATCTTCAACCCACTTTTTTGGTACAGCCTCGCTATCAAGTTTAGGGTTAATAAGATCAAACAATCTCCAACCTCCCATGGACACATCTCCTTGCATTATTCCACCTTTTTTAACAAAGTTATTGTCAGCAGCCCACTTTCTTGTGACAGCAGACTGGTCCTCAGAGGGATCCTTAAGATTCTTAATCTCATGGTCTTTCATATCAATATCACCAGCAATATTAAGTCCTGATACAGGTCTATTTAGCATTCCAACTACCCAGTCCTTACTAACAGCAGACTTTCCAGTTGTAGGATCGCCTAGAGCCTTTATCTCATTTGTTGACATATTGAGATCACTAGTAAGAACAAGCCCAGGTAAACTAGCACGACTACCTTCAACCCAACTCTTACTAGCAGCATCACCTGGATTAGTAGGATTATCAAGATTAGTTATCTTATTACCTCCCATGTTAATATCCCCAGTCATTGTAAACCCTGCTGGTTGAATTGTAAGAGCAGCCCGTTTAATGATCTCATCATCCACCCACTTTCTTGTGGTCGCAGAAGTATCATCTGTAGGTGCACCCAAACCTTTCACCTCATTACCATCCATCTCAATGTCACCCTTCATGGTAAATCCATCCTTATCAAACACACTACCACTTAATGGGTCAACTTTATTTACTCCTTTATTGTATCCTCTATAGAGAGCCATTTTATAGGATACATAATGTTTACAGGGAAACTTTCATTAGAATGAATACAACTATAGCACCAATTCCAACTCCAGCAATAGCACTGACTCCTGAAGACTCATTAGTACTAACCATACTATTCCCCGTGATAGGAACAACTTGAGTCTTAGCACCTGTAGAACCTCCCAGGGGCTTAGTACCCGTAGAACCTCCTGGAACTTTTTTAGTTCCGTGAATAGTATCAAGGTGGTGAACAGGTGTAGTGTCTTGGTGCTGTTTCTTTGGAGGATCAACTCTGAAATAGACATTCTCCGAAGGAAGGTAACAGGACCTGGGGAACTGGACGAGAAAGAAGATATTAGAAGAGAAATCGAGTACGTAAGTCAGCTAAGAAGAATGAAGACCTGGAAGAATTCAGAAACCGAGGCCTATCTAAACGCGACCCACGGCACTCTCAAGGAAGAGGTAAAAACAATAGTTGTACTTAGGAGAATAGCTAAGGCTGAAGTTAGAAGGAATGACTACTCGGGAAAAATAGACAGGTTGAAGGGTATTATAGAAAACCTAGGTTTCGATCCTAATGAGCCCGAGGAAGAGTTAGAAGCAGAGGAAGAAGAACGTAGGCAAGAAGAAGCTAGAAAGAAGGAGGAAGAAGAATGCAGGAAGGCTGCTGAGTTAGAACGTAAAAGGCTTGCAGAAGAAGCTGCCGAACGTCAAGAAAAAGCTGAGGTCGAGCGTAGAGAAGCTGAGATTAAAAGACTACAGGAAACTGTAAAGGGTGATAAGGAAAAAACAGAGTACTGGAGAAAAAAACTAGAAGAATGGGAAAAAGAAAAGTCTAAACCTAAGGAAGAACCTAAGTTCTTCCCAAAGAAACCTCAGGTTGAGGAAGAACCCAAGAAACCTAAGATAGAAAAGCCCTACAGAGACAAGGAACCCAAGGAGCCCAGCAGAGATAAGAAGACCGGGGAGCCTTTACCTGGGGTAGACACTGAATGGCTAAAGGATACTTTCAACTTTGAGAACCTCCTATTCCAGGTCGCAGAGGATAGTATCCCAAAAGATGATCAACCTATTTTTAGCGGTGATAGTACAGAAATCATGTTGAGAAATGTTAGGGAAGATCTTACGAGGTATGAAAGATTCAAATCATGGGTTAAAGATAACTTTGGATTTGTGCTTGCAGGTATCATAATGTCAGTTGCTGCTCTCCTTACAGCTATTATCATACCGACTAGAAAACTATCCTCAATGGCAGCAGATTCCACGCACGGAGGCGGAGGTCCTTCACCGTCACCACTTTCTGACACAGTAAGCAAACTGATTAAATTCATATCATCAAACTTATGGGTGGTAGCTATAGGTATCGGAATAATTTTACTTTACATTAACAGCTAAACATTACATATTGTATACAAGTATGAATACCACAGAAAGAGAACTCCAACCTGGCTTCAGGAGGAGCCACATGACATCTATAAAAGGACCTAGGACCCTAAACGTTGTAACTTTCAATCCTACAACTATTAGCCCAGGTGAAGAGCTGTACATCAACATACCTAAACTAAAGCCTGACTCTTGTCTAGTTCCAGGATCACTTGCACTATTATTTGACTTCAAAAATTCCAATACAAAGAGTCGATTTAATAATAACCTGTCTAAGTTAATAGCTAAACGTCTTCAGATTAAAGTAGCAGGTGAAACAGCTTATGACTGTTCGGGAGAGAGTTTGTACGAAATATACAAAGATCTATGGCTAACAGAAGGTGACAGAAATAAGATGACCGAACAGGGTCTGGTAAGTGAAAATCTCAGGAAGTTAATATCAGGTGATGACTCAGGCACTAAGGTTGGTGACGCTAATAAAGTAGCAGATGGACTTATCCACAGTGTGTATGGTTCTAAGTTGAGAAAACCAATTGATAAAATAATTGCAGACCATGGTCTATACACTCCATTTTACATGAACAACAATCCTATGTACATCCTCACACTCCCGCAATCAGATGAGATTATGACTGCCCAAGGAGGTGAAGCTAAGGGTAATTATAAACTTGATAATCTTGAGCTAGAATACGAGACCATTGAGAATGACACCCTTGCGAGTGAAGTCACACGGATGTATTCAACAGGTCGCTCACTGTCCTACAAACACGTCACACTAATGCGCACAAGTAATTGGGACAAGGATCTTACCATTGTCAATGAAAACATAAATATACCCAGAAAGAGCATGTCAGCAATTGTCCTTCTATTTACCAATAGAGTGAGGACTGATTCTGAAGAATATATTTACCCAAACATTGATAAAGTGAACCTTACCATTGAAGGTGTGCCTAATGCAGTTTTCTCCCAGGGACTTCCCAAAAACAGGTTCTTCGAAGAGGCAAAAAGATTCTTCTGCCCTATGTGCGAGAAATCCATGGCAGATGAATTTATGTCCATCAGTAAGTTCTTCAGCAATGGTTTCGCTCTAGTAATTGATCTTAGGTCAACACAGGATGATACCACTGGTGGAGGAAGGAGAATTGTTAACACACAGTCAGGCGTACTCATGGAAATCAAAAAGAGAGCCACAACAGCTGACGTTCAATGCAATATTTTTATTGTATCAGATGCCCTCCTTAACTTTGCCAATAGAGATTTATCAAGTATTCAATACTAGGCGTAGCCTGCGTAGTCGCTGCTAGTGCAGCTAGTACTAACGGTAAAGCATAGAGATGCAACTTGAACCACCATTCAACATGCTTATAGTAGGAATGACAGGAAGTGGTAAAACTCAGTTCTTACTAAATATGTTAGAAACGGAATACAATAAAGTTTTTGATTACATTGTTATTATATGTCCAACAATAGAATGGAATATGACTTACATTAATTGGGCTCATATTAGTGATCACGGAGTCATACAAATTCCATGTTCACAAGAAATGATCAATCTAGTTCTGAAGGCAGTGTCCACCATATTTCGTGGAACTCAAACTCTCATTATAGAGTTGAGAACTGGTGCGCCTAGCTTTCTCCGCAAGACATTACAACTTATCTGTTATTGTAATTACTCAGCAACTGTCATCAGTAGCGAAACCATTCAGGGAGAACATTTCCAGGTTAGTTACATTCTACAACCCTAGTCGCAGGGATATGAAGGTCATAACAGATGATTACCTAAGTGGTGTTCCTCAGGAGACAATTACAGAGATAACACAGGTACTAAAAGATGAGAAGTTCACCGCACTGGATATACTACTTATACACCCTTACACATACACTATCAAACAAAACATCACGTCGAATATAAAAGATGAAATCTGAATCTGATGAAGAAATATCTGCAGCTGTGAGGGAAGTAGAAGAGGCTGCAAAGGCACCGCAAAAGAAAGCTAAGTCTACCGCAAGAGAAACCGCAGATAAGTCGCAAACTGAAAGTAAAAGAGACAAGCTTATAGAGCTATCCAGGGATGGTGCAATAGAGAAGTCCGCAAGTTTTATAAGAAAGTCCAACAAGGATGTTGTGGATAGACTATATCATGAGTATGAAAGTCAAAGGATGTCATTCGCAAGTGACTTCTTATCAACTCTTATTATCTCAAAGTTTGCTTCTGTATTAGGAAGTTTCGGTGCAGTGGAATCATCAGATAAGCTATCAGAGGAACTACTTAGTGATAAGCTTTTAAAGGATGACGTATCATATCTAACAAGAACGATTTCCCCAAACATTCCATTCATAGGTTTAATATCAGGTGGTTGTACAACAGCTAAGCACATTGTTGCTCATAAGTGGAAAAAGAAGGAGGAAATATCTGAGGAAGCTAAACATATCCTATTACATAGTGAAGAAGAATGCCACAACTCGGAGAACCCTACGACTGGGGAAACGCCTGGGATGGAACGGAATTTGAATCAATAATTGATGAATTGATTGAGAAAACTGATAGGAATAGGGAACAGCTAGATAAAATTCAGGCAACCTTGGACTCACTAAAGAGTGATTATAATTCCCTTAAGAATAAAGTAGTAGGTCCACTAAGGTACGAATTCGAAGCTTTTAAAACTGACACAATTAAAACAGTTGTAAAGATATATAAGAATCTAAATGAAACGCATTAGGCAAAATAATTTTTTGTAGTGGGATTAGCAGACATTAGTGGAGCAGCTGGGTGGGTAGAGGGAATGCTGCTTCATAAATTAGATTTAAATGGTATATAAAATAGCCATAAAAACTTTTACATATATAATATAGAGAAAGATGGAAAAACTATTCAGGAACCAGAAGTTGAATGTTAGTGTGAGAGCCGTAGAGAGTGGTGAGGATGTACTGTTTTATGCAAAAGATGTGGCAGAATCTCTAGGGTACGCTGACCCAAAAAAGGCAGTCCAGAAATTAGTTAGGAAACAAAATAAGGTGAGTGTATATGAGTTAAGCAAGAGGGGCGATTCGCCCCTCTTACATAAATGTCACCCACAGACAATCTTACTTTACGAACCTGGTTTGTACCAGCTAATATGTAGCTCAAGACTTCCAATAGCAGAGGACTTCCAGGACTGGGTATTTAGGGAAGTCCTTCCATCTATCCGCAAGACGGGCTCGTACAAATTACCAGATAGAAGGTCACTCGGATATAACCAAATAATCCTTATAAATGAAACGGACCTTCATCATACAGTTGTGAGTTACATTAGAGATAACTACCCAGAGGCTGTAATAATACCTGGTCTAGGTGAGTACCAGGATACTGTGTCAAAGAGATGTGACGCCTGGAAGAAGGGATACAAGGGTGGCCAGCCAGATCTTATTATAGAGAATCCTATGGGGAAGTACAAAGGATTTGCCATTGAATTCAAGTCTCCTAAGGGCACTGGGACTGCAAACGAGAAGCAGGTAGTATGGCTTCGTAAGCTTATGAAAATAGGGTATATGGTAATGATATCCGACGACTTAATAAAAACTTGTATTAGAATTAACGAGTACTTTTCACTTAAGAAAACTGTGAGGAAAGTTGCAGTGAAAATTACCGCTAGTGATGCGAAGACTTACAGGCTAAGGTTCAGTTCAGATAAGTACTAGCTGCGCTAGCAGCGACTACTGACGTAGTCGGTACCATATGTTTAACTATGTAGACATCTACATAGACATCTACATAGACATCTACATAGACATCTACATAGACATCTACATAGACATCTACATAGACATCTACATAGACATCTACATAGTTAAACATATGGTACCTATATAGAATGGCCGACGAACCTACTACGAAGGAAGTTCCCATTACAAGTGAAAAGAAGAAGGACCCTAAGAGGGTAGAGGCCGGAAAAAGGCTAGCGATCCTAAGTAAAGCTGCAAGGGAGAGGAAAAAGAAACTTACAGAACCTAAGGAGTCATCCAACAACAACATAATCACATATGTAGGAGTGGCCATCGCATTGACATCCCTTGCCCTAGCATTTAATCAGCATCAGAGGGAAACAAAGAAACCAGAACCTAAGTACATCCCTGAGACTGTAGAAGTAACCAGGAAACCTGATGCGCCCAAGTTAGATTCACTTGAATGATACGTTAAACATAATATATATTATAGCAAGATGAGTAAAGAATCAAAGATGACCGCGGAAGTGTACAACGCAGTGTTACTTACAGCAGGAGCAGTCGGTATATCAATGGCATCAAAAAAACTATTGAAAGAACCGTTAGGAACCCCGGAGAATGTAAAAGGAATGGTAAAGCTGGCTGTCTCAGTTAGCCTTTCATCTCTGCTGGTCTCTTACCTGAAAGAAAAGAAGTACATACCAGATGATCCATTCAAAACCTAGGTAAAACTATACAATGGCGGAAGCAGTAGCAGGAGGATTATTTAACGCATTCGCATTTGCTGGAGCAGGATATCTATTTAAAATGTTTGACAAGAACGGATACGCTGAGGAAGCCCACAGACACAATATTGCAATGGAGAGCCTAACAGCTGAAAGAGAGAAGTACCTTGAAGAAGTAACCAACAGAAGAAACAAAATTGCGCAACTTAAGGCCGAACTAAGTGAGGCAAGTAGGGATATTAATTCAACAAATAAGGCATTTGAACTCATCAGGAGAATCAACGAGCTAACACGTACAGCTATGCCAAGAAAGCCGCAACTAAGTAACCACTACAAACCTAGCTCAGAGATGGAAGAATATATGGCAATATTTGGTTTAATTATGGGTGTGGTGGTTGGAGGGGCAGCTTATTTATTAATTTAATACGGCAATAAATTTTTACATATATATTGTAGAGAAATGGACTGGCTTGCAATGGTAGACGTTGACGAGGTAATAGCCCTTGGTAAAAGGGTAGACACTATAGAGGAGTTGGAGGCCGCGGTTAAAAAATATGTAGAACTGAGAATAATAAGGAGACGTAAAAACAGACAACATAAACAAGCAGAATATTTTAACACATATAGTATAGGGAATGGACTGGCTGACACTGGTAACACCTGATGAAATGGAAAGAGTCGGTAGGAGAGCAAAAAACATTGAGGAGCTGGAGGCCGCAGTAATGAAATACGCGAGAGGTAAAATGAAGGTTGCACATACATACGAACCGGAATGTGTTGAATGTGGTAGTAAGTCTATTGTAATAATAGATGGAGCAGATGTATGCACACAATGTGGTACAAGTGACAGGAATGGCTTTACATACTATGTTAGTTACAACCACAATAAGGACGACTACCTGAAAAAGAAGTCTTGTCATAACAGAGTCCGTTGGTTCGGGAGACACCTATTAGAGCATGTTGCTTCAGGGGATAGGGATACCATACGGGAGCAGTTTAGAAGCATCGTAAGATGTATACAAAGACTTAGACTGCAACGGGGGCGCAACATAGTTAGATATAAGTTTTACCTACTGAGGATAGCCAGCATGAACAACATCACATTAAGAAACCCTCCTGAGGACATTAAGACCAAAAGAATTGTGGACATCCTTGAGAATAGGTTATATGGTAAGGTCTTCCCCGAGTTGGGATGGAAACCTATAAATTGTAAATATTATAATAACTGGAAATTAAAGAATAAATTATAAATTAAATAAAATATAAAATTATAAAATTAAACAAAATATAAAATTATTAAATTACATAAAATATTAAATTATTAAATTAAATGTTAAATAAATTAATGAATTAAATAGCCCCTTAATTGGGGCTATTTTTTTTTACCTATAGTATATAGAGAAAGAGTGAAAAATGGCGAACAACTTTGACATGAACGACATGACCGTTGAACAACTTATGGCACTTAGTGAGATAATCGATGGCAGCGACTATGAAGGAAATCTTGAGGAGGAAGTGGAGAAAATCTTGGAGGATAAGTTCTACCGTGTTGCACCTAAGGATAAGGGAGAGAACGTACACACGGAAGAGAAACTATTCATTGATGAAGGTGATAGAGCTACGGATCCCAAGAGACCAAGAAGACTTCCACTAAACTACAAGGGTAAGAGAGGAATAATGCCAACATGAAAATATTCCGAGAGGCAGAATGCAAAGGCCCTACTAGTCGAGGAAGCCTATCAGAGCTTACTAAGTAGAGGAGTTGAAGGTCTACCACCAACAATGGGAGGTAGATGGAGAACGGACGATCCTCAGGTAAACGCGGAGATGAAGAGGCTCGAAAACCTTAGAAATCCCAAGCGTCCTAGAGGTAGACCACCAAAGGTCAAGGTTGATGGTGAAGTAACCCCCAAAAGAAGGGGTAGACCACCAAAGACCAAAGAAGTTAAGGTTCCTAAGAGGAGAGGTAGGCCACCAAAGGCTAAGGTGGCGGAAACCCAAGAAGTTACAGCTCCCAAGAGGAGAGGTAGGCCACCTAAGGTTAGAAGACAGACCGTCGCAGAAAGGTTCATAAGCCAGGGTCGGATAAAACTCTCAGTTCCTGCGGATAGTGTCATAACACAGGTGGGACCAAATAAGTTCACGGTGACAGTGGATCTCAGCAAAAAACCTACAAGGAAAGCTCCTGAGGTGCCAAAAGGTGTGACTCCATGGAAACCTGTTCCCAAGCCTAGAACCGTTCTTCCTAAGGAAAAACCCGTTCCTAAACCCAGAACTAAAATTCCCAAGGAAAGACCCGTTCCCAAACCCAGGACCAAAAAACCAGTGCCTCCTCCAAAGTTACGAAAGCCTGCAAGGGTGACTAGGGAAGTTGCGGAGCAGCCTGTGGTGGTTACACCTGAGGAACATGAAATCGATCCATTTGGAACATACCTTGATAAGCCATCCTACAGGAAAATAGAAACTGCCGCAAATGGAGCAGCTGTGACCTACTCAATAACTCCAAACTATATGGACCCACTGGACCAGATGACAGCAAGTAGGCAGGTGGTGAGGGGAATACTAGTGAACGAGTTGAAGAGAATGGGTGGTCTAAAATATACAGAAACAATCAAGGTGAGAATGTCGAAGGAAATCGGTAATGATAAAACAAAGAAGGATTCAATATACTTCAAGTCGAAAACTGGAACTGCGACCAACTTTGAGGATATCGAAAGCACTGCGGCACAAAACCAGCTGACAATCCTATCCAGAATTGAAACATTCCAAAACCTAGGTTCAAATTGGATTATACTAAATATTGAAAGCCACTACGTTAACATTGCAATGTATAAACCTCTAAAGGGTAGTTCATATATGAAATTACCCGCAGACATTAGTAATCCAAAATGTGGTCTCATTAATATGAAAAATGAAGATAACAAATGTTTCATGTGGAGTCATGTGAGACACGTGAGACCAAAGGTCAGGAGAGCAACTACTATAACACGACAGGATGTTAAGTTCTCGGAAAACCTAGACTATGAGGGAATAGACTTCCCTGTGAAAATAAGCGATATTGACAAAATCGAGAGAAGAAACTGTATAAGCATATCAGTGTTCGGCTATAAGGGTAAAAAGCAGTTCTACCCAATAAGAAACTCTAAGACAAAATACGACGAGCATATGGAGCTGCTACTCTTAGGTGACGGTAATGGAAACAACCACTATGTCCTAATAAAGTTCATTAATAGAATGCTGTATAGTGTAAGTTGATACGAACATAAGAAGCACTTCTGTCTGTATTGCCTCCACAGCTGTAAGAGCGAGGAGCTGCTGAAGAAACATAAGGAGACATGCCTCGAGGTAAATGGAACTCAGGCCACAAAGCTTCCGAGTAAGGGTACGAAAATAAAGTTCAAAAATCACAGGAACTCAATGCCTGCACCATTTGTGATATACGCCGACTTTGAGTCCATACTGGTTCCCGAAGAGAGAAAAGTTGATCCTGAAAGCTCTGAGGAAAAGAGTACTACAGACCTTTACCAAACACACAAAGCCTGTAGTTTTGGGTTGAAAACAGTGTGTCATTATGATGATCAGTACTCTGGTGAATACATAAGTTACGTTGGTGAGGACGCCACGAATGTCTTTCTGAAGACAGTATTGAAGGAGTCTATTAGGTGCCGGGAGATGGTAAACAAAATATTCAAGAAAAAGATGGTAATTACACCAGAGCAAGAAGCTGAGTTCTGGATGACAAGAAACTGCTCCATATGTGGTAATGACTTAGGTGATGATAGAGTGAGAGATCACGATCATGTAACTGGAATGTATCGTGGAGCTGCCCATAATATGTGTAATCTGAAGTATAGAATCACATGGAAAGTTCCGGTGGTTTTCACAACCTAAGAGGTTACGATAGCCATCTGATAATGCAGGAGATTGGAAAGTTCAAGATGAACATCAACGTTGTCCCAAATAATATGGAAAAATATATTTCCTTCTCACTAGGTAAAAGTCTTGTGTTCATTGACTCAATACAGTTCATGGCTTCTTCTTCGGAAGCACTTGTGAGTAACCTTTCACCTGAAGACTTCAGGATAGTTGGTAAGAGGTGGACTGGTGAGGACTTCAAACTTGTGACACAAAAAGGTATATTTCCATACGAATATTTGGATGACAAATTCTACTCATCTCTATATGAGTCGGAGGTGAAAGAAGAAGATTACCAAAGAGCGCTAAAAGTATGGGATCACTTTAAGATGAAAACCATGAGAGACTACCACGATCTCTACCTGGAAACTGACGTTCTTCTTCTAGCAGATGTATTCGAAAACTTCAGGAGAACTTGCTTGGAAAATTACAAGCTTGACCCTGCACACTACATATCAGCACCTAGTCTAAGTTGGGACGCCTTCCTGAAACAGTCAGGTGAGGAGATAGAATTGGTAAGTGATATGGACATGTTCCAGTTCTTTGAGAAGGGAATGAGAGGTGGTATAAGTCACATTGCTCACAGACACTCTACAGCAAATAATAAGTACATGGAAACGTACGACGAAGATCTTGAAAACAAGTTCCTTATGTACCTCGATGCCAACAATTTATATGGCTGGGCGATGTCGCAGCCGCTGCCTAACGGTGAGTTTGAGTGGATTGAGGATTTCGATGCGGCAAACTTAGATGATTACCTTGGAGACAACGGAAGGGGTATGGTTTTAGAGGTTGACATGGAATACCCAAAGGAACTTCATAATCTACACAACGGTTATCCGCTAGCACCGGAGAGCAAGGAGATTGGTGCCTCAATGTTGTCAGACTACGCGAAGGATATTGCTGATAAATTCCAGCTGGCAATTGGAGGAGTAAGAAAACTGGTGAACTCCCTAGGTCCCAGAAAAAACTACGTCTTACACGCCCGTAATCTGAAACTCTACACGGAACTCGGAATAAAACTTACGAAGGTCCATAGAGCCGTCTCATTCAAACAGTCCCCCTGGCTTAAGAACTATATCGACTTCAATACGAAGAAACGGTCAGTTGCACGTAATACTTTTGAAAAGAACTTCTTCAAATTAATGAACAACTCAATCTATGGAAAGACCATGGAGAATCTAAGGAAGAGAGTTGACGTGAAATTAGTGTCATCAGAAAATGACCTCCTAAAACTTACAGCGTCGCCGTGCTTCCAGTCGCATAGAATTATGAATGAGAACTTAATAGTTGTAAAGCGAACGAAGGAAGTTCTAACTCTAAACAAACCGTGCTACGTTGGAATGATCATCTTGGACTTATCAAAGACTCTTATGTACGACTTCCATTACAATACAATTAAGAAGGAGTACGGTGACAGGTCAAAGCTACTGTTCACAGATACTGACAGTCTGATGTATGAAATAAAGACTGACGATGTGTATGAGGACTTCAGGAGGATCGGTGAGGAGAAAGACTGCTGGGACAACTCAGACTATCCGAAAGATTCCCCATACTACTCAGCTCATAATAAGAAGGTAATTGGTAAGTTTAAGGATGAAGCTGCGGGAGTACCAGTGATTGAATTCGTTGGGTTAAGGTCGAAGATGTACTCCTACGTGAAGGAAAGTGGTGGAGGCGGAATGACCGCGAAAGGAGTGAAAAAGTATGTGATCAGAAACAAACTCACTCATGAAAACTTTAAGAACGTAATCAAGACAAAAGGTTTGATGAGACATAAGATGAACACAATCAGAAGCATCAAACATAAAATCGGAACTTACGAACTGAAGAAAATCACACTCAGCTGTTTCGATGATAAACGGTACTTACTTGAAGATGGTGTTACAAGTTACGCGTACGGACACCACTCAATAGAAAAATAAATTGTTAAATAATTCTGATAAATAATAGATAAAAAAAATGAGGTAAAAAGACCACGGAAAAAATAGCCTAGAAAAAATGGTCTAGAAAAATGAGCCCGCGTTCTTTGGGGAGAATTTGGGAAACCGCTGACCGGAAGTGGGGTGGGATTGCGGGCTGAAAAAGTGGTCTAGAACCGCTACTTCCTATACTACTCTCACGAGCTCTCTTGGCCATTCTGCCCTCTGGCCGGCCTTGGTAATACCAAGTGCGAGGCTGGGAGCCTGTTCCCGATACACCGACCGTTCAGGACAAGACGAATAGTTTCCCTTGCAATCGTGCTCTTCACCATGAATATAAAAAAAGTTCAAGGTATGCATATAGGAAAATGTACCTGTTTGAGTTTCTCAGGAGAGTTTTCTACTTCCTCAGTTTTCCTTCTTTCCTCATATTCTTTCCTGAAAAAAGTTGATGTCACGAAAGAATTTGAAGCCTTTTTGATTTGAAGCTGATTTGCTTGGGTCGTCCTAATCTGCGTCTGAAAGTCCAGACATTCAATACACAACACTGTGACACACTACCGGTGACACATTATTACCGTATAACCGGTTATCATATAGTCTTTTTATAAAAACCATTGAGATTTTTCAGTTGAAGTTATGTCAGTTGAAGCTATTCTTTTGAACTAGCAATAAAACCAGTGTGAAGCAGCGTTTGGGGACCGGTTCCTGGTCCAAAAACAAACAGGAAATCAATATATACCTATCCATTTCAATTTCTTTCAGGGCCTTCTCAAACCCTTTTCTCTTCTTACTTGGGAAATCCGATGCAGACTGGTAAGGTGCAAAGTGTTTAGGATGCATTTTCGCACTGTTCAAAAATAAAAGAAAAATAAAGTAAAGAATTGCTTGTATTTTGCTTCTAAAGTAAACTAGCGATCCCAAGGATAAGTGCAAGGTTTCCTTTGCACAGTGGTTCAAGGATGGGTTTCAAATCACGGAGAAAAACATGGTTAACTATATTTCATATGAATGGTTTGCAAACCGTGCTTAGCAGAAATGTGTTAGTTGCATAGCTACTGTAATATGATGCATAAAGAAATTGAACGGAAAATGCAATGAATATGGAATATTTTCATTTTTTGTTATTTTAATTTTACATCTGTCAACGCTAACTTTTACAAACTGACCCAGTCTTGTATTTTTAACGTTATACTACAAATAAACACTAACTGCCAAAGGGTAGACTTAACAAAATGTTCAGAAGCCTTTGTTTGTCGCCGAAGATATAGTTTTGAGGTTACGACACTGTATTAAATTCACCAGTGTTAAAAAAATGCATATTAGACTGACTGACCGACCGACTGACTCGGTTGAATCGGACCCCTCACAATAGGGCGAAGAAACTTTGCACTAAAAATGAAAAATCGAAGAGCGTATATTGCTTAGAATATTTATGTCAAGTTATGTCCGATCGGCCAGTAATGCAAACATGATTCTTTCAAGAAGAAAAGGATTACATACGTTTCATTGGTTCCAAAAAAATGAACCATATAAGTGTTTCCTGTTCCAGGACCAGTGATCTAGTTTAAAAAGAGTAAAGAATTCACTTTCAATTTCATCTCAAAGAGCTTGTAATGGCTATACAGTAGAATCCCACTCGAACTCGCTTAATTTGAACTATTTTTTAAGAAATTCACTCCTTAACAATGCCGTTACTATACAGTCTTGTCTCAAATTGCGTTCGACGAAGGAAAGCGCTTCCTAATTATGACGTCGCAGTTGGATGACTCTGACTTTGGCCTTGGCAAATGGTTGATTTTATTTTGCTCGACCAACCTTGCCCAATATATTGTATACTACCTACCCAATATTGTATAATATTGTATACTACCTACCCAATATTGTATAATATTGTATACTACCTACCTTGGCTGGCCAGTGAGGATGGCCTGTCATTTTCGCCCATATCAGATCTCCTTTTATGTACTTTTGCATATCCTTACATTCAAAAGGAAACACAGAATTTCATTAAATTGACACAATACCATTATACCACAAAGGCCGAGGCACACGAGAGGTACGTGCTTAGCAAAATATCATTTGTGACCATTGGCTTAAGCCAGTTACTCTCGTGTACTCTTATAATGTAACCTTTATTAGGTGGACACCCCTCTTTAGCGGAAGTTGACACCTCAGTGGAGGTCCCAATGAACAAATCAACCCCTTTTAAGCGGACAGACAACAGATGGCCCAATGTTTTTTTATAACAATTAATATTCCTATACCTGCTTAATTTTCAATATTCTTCCGTAATGATATTCAAGATACATATTATAGCATACAGTAACTAATTTTCTACATCAAAATGTGATCACGTCTATACCCGAAGCCCTCAGAAGTCAGAACTGCCGAGAACCTAGCAGAGTTTGCCGAACTCACTTTTTATTGCTGACAGATAAAGTGAGAATTGAACTAAATGAACGAGAGATCACACCAAAACACGCTAGAGAGGTACTTTGCCGCAAAATAGAACTGTTTATGTACTTTTTATCTAAAGTATCTTTAGTGAGGGAAAGAAAAGACATTTGAAACCGATTTCCCCATTGTTGTAATTTGGTTAGGGTTAGTTAAATATAGATACAATTTTTGCTTAATTTTGACTTGTAGCTACTTTGCACTCATTTATAACAGTAAACCTCAACAATATAAACTTAGAATAAACTAGACATTTTAAACCAAAAACACTGGTATTGGAAATTTTATATACAAAATTTAATAAATATATATTTAGCCAGAGAACGTCTCATCATTTTTATCATTAATTGTTGCCATAAAAAACACACTTAATCAAAAAATGAAAAGACCAGTTGGTCAGGCGGAAAATTGCGTTGATTTCCCCGAAGAAATATTATATTACGAGATGTTCGTGGTTGTTGTATATTTTTGAATGCCTGTTTAATCTTTATACTTTTTTTGCTTGAGACAAAGACAAAGTAAAGTGTACTTTACGTTTCCAGTGTATAGAATATCTCGTTTGAACAGGATAGTACTTGGATAGTACTTTGGAGCACAAGCATATCGTT
Organism: Paramuricea clavata; assembly: GCA_902702795.2. Lineage (NCBI taxonomy): Eukaryota > Metazoa > Cnidaria > Anthozoa > Malacalcyonacea > Plexauridae > Paramuricea > Paramuricea clavata. The sequence goes on along the minus strand of CACRXK020002508.1, from coordinate 16,234 downwards.
TAACCATTAAAGTAATATTTATTACAGTATTATAATACAAGAAAAGCTGAATGTAGTTTGTTTGTCCGAAAAATTAGCATCGCACTACACGTTTTACCCCCCCGCCCCCCCGCAGGTCAACCTCGAAAAGGGTGGATTGACATCCTTGTTTCAGTATAACATAGTGGTTAGCCACAAAAAACTCACCATCATATATGTAGCCATTCCCCAGTTCGGAAGGAAGCCAGCTTTTCAACTATATGCTTCCGTCCTAGATGGAATTATTTGTATGATCCAATTCCCTGTGAAATATTAAATAAAGAGTTAATTCAAGCAGCCACTGGCTAGTTCACCTTTCAAGAGCTTCCCGAGGCAATCTTTTTTTGAAATCAGAAATGGGTCAATGTTTTTGAAATCAGAAATGGGTCAATAGAAATCCATAGATCGAGGCAACCTGATTACTCCATGATAGATCACTAGATACAATTACGCCTAGATCTTTAAATTCGTTCACCACCTGTAGTTTCTTGTCAGACAAGTAGTATTCGGGTATTGATTTATCTTTATGATGAGTTATCCGCATAACTTCGCACTTATCAAGATTGAAGCTCAATTGCCACAAATTTGTCCACTCACTCATACGGTTCAAGTCTGACTGAAGTATGTGAATTCATACAAGTATTAGCTGTGCAATGACCTATTATTTTCCTGTTTGACTAACCCAAACAATATTTAGAGCCTTTAGACAACATGTTGGAGAATTTTTCTTACCAATTTTGAGAAAGGCCAAAATATATGAAAGCATTAGAATATCTGGAAAATAATAGGTCATTGCACAGCTTTTGTATTACATATATCACTTAGAAAATTTCAGACCCCTAGCACTTTTCGTTTAGGAGAAATCACTGTTGGCGTGACCAACAGTTTGACAACTTTAAATCTTGCTTTTCTGATAATTTAATTTGAATTAATAGATACAATGGTCTAATAGCTTCAACTTACAAAACACTTTTTGTCCATATCTAAAGTTGCTAAGGAGCCACACCCTTTTCCCCACCCAACCCTTTTGACGACCTTAAAACTTGCTTTTCTGATAATTTAATTTGAATTAATAGATACAATGGTCTAATGGTCGTCAAAAGGGTTGGGTGGGGAAAAGGGTGTGGCTCCTTAGCAACTTTAGATATGGACAAAAAGTGTTTTGTAAGTTGAAGCTATTAGACCATTGTATCTATTAATTCAAATTAAATTATCAGAAAAGCACCTGCACTACGATAAATAGTGCTCTCAAAATAGCCCTATTTTTGACTATCGAGACGTTAATTTCGTGTACGTACGTACATCAGCGTTTCACGAACACAAACGGTGTCCCAGTCCCTGTTGTGTTCTCTCTATATGCCCAATCAGTGTGTGTTCTCTCTATATGCTTTATCATAGCCCAGTCCGTTCCCTTTGGTTTCTTTTCGTCGCATTTGCACACCATAGTCCCCTTTTCTTTGTACCATAAGTGAATGATTCCTCGCCACGACAATTCTTGAGGCTTTTTTGATTTGAATTTTCCACAGCCTCCTTGGTGTTCCGCACGAACTTGGTCACGGCCCAAGGCGTTTTTAAATAACTGCAAAAAAAAAGTGTTCCTCCTCATCCACATTCCTCCACCTTCCTCCTGATCCTGATCTTCATCACCCTCATCTCCGGATGGATCTCGATCTGCATCTCCGTCTCCATCCCACGATCTGGGGCCTAAAAAATAACGAGACTTGAACATGTACAGTACGTGTCTTGAAGCTGTCGAAATATCTATCTGCTTCGATAAAACTGTTGTTTTCTTTAGACAAAAAAATTCACACTTCTAACATTGAGCTTTTATGCTGACCATAGATAATAGAAGAGAAGGATAGGCAACTCCATTGTCTCACAGCAAAAATTAACTTCATGTTGAAAGACAATGACATGCCCTATACGGAAGTAAATTCTATGGACACGTCACGATAAAGCGACCCACCACGTGACGGTAAAGCGACTGAGTAATTCAACCCAGTCGTTGCTATTGGATGAATGCCGTGAATGACTTGAATAAATGAAAAACGTGAACAAAAACATAGAACAACGTGCTGACAGTCTTGCAGATGGTTTGACCTCTCAAGATTGTTGACCTGTTGTGCACATTTACATTATTTAATCGGGATTCATAATTCAGCAGCAAAATGGCAAAGGTTTCAGTGACATTACGCCAAAACGGCGGATATCCTTGCGAATATCCCTTTCAGTTTGCAAAGGAAAATATACACACCACACCAAACAGGGACATTTTTCTCCGCACGTTTTCTGTGGATCTTCGCCCCAACCTTTTTTTCGTAAATTTCGCCAAACGCACGCTAAACTATTTGCCTAATTTGCACACATGTAAATTGGTTAAAGACGTTAATTTGGCGTGCGTAAGGCTAAATTTGCAAAAAAAGTCACCAGAAATATGTAAACCTAATGACCAATTCTATCAAATGAACGCTCAATCTGTATTATTAACATTCGGGCCAACATCCCTACCTCCAAACTCATCTCCACCCACAACGTTTTCGTCGCAACGCGCGACTTCATGCTCATCACTAAAAATAAAAATTCACTGAGTGATCAAAATCACCCTGGATCACGAAGCGTCTGTTGGGACCTTTTTCCATTTAATTTTCATACTCACATTCTAAGAGAGGCCATGGAATCATTCATCTGTGAAGGGAAAATGCAGTCAAAGTGTTACAGTATTTCTGTTTTTAATACAAATAAACAATGTTAACGCCCAGCTTGTGAATGACCATTAAACAAAATAAACGAAAGGAGAATTTATTTACGTTTCGTCGCAACGCGCGACATCTTCAGAACAAGATAAAATTACTTTTAAAAGATAAACAAGATAAATTTAACAAGATAAAATAACATGTTGGCTATTCACAGGATTTCATTCAAATCAACGTTATTGTCGGAGGTATTTGACATGTCCGTAAAAGTTCTATATTCTAGTACATTTCGGTATCTTAATGTGACAAAATAGCTCGTTTTCCGAGTGATCTTGGCAGCCGTATGCACAATCATGGCGGTCGGACGTGTGTTCGGTTCTCTCCACCTATTAATAACTGTTGTTGGTTTGTTTTCAACAACAGTTCATAGTTGTCGGCTTATTCATAAATTTTATGAATTGGGCAGTGGTGATGATCAAGATCTCGTGCGTGGTCGAGCGAAGGTTTTCCATGGTCGTAATGTTTTGTACTACAGTAATGCCAATTCATGTCTTCCATGTTGTTTTAGTTTAACAACTTTATTGGATATTGTCCAAACGGCAGAAGTGCGAACGGGACTAGATGTCCCATGCGAGGCACTTCCCCGAGGCACTTCCCCTGCGGCGCGCAACAAGCACTAAACGGTGAAACACCACTGAGAATATACGTTGAATTCTCACACTTACAGGCAACTGATTTGAATGAAATCCCGTCCATGTATCAGAAATAACAGGGTGAGTCATCAGAAATCGTTAAATTGAGCAATTCCCATTCGTTTGAGATGAAAAATGGCAAAAGTTGAAATTGATTTTTCGCCGCGATTTGTACGATTACAATGGGGACGGCACGCTAGGCCCCAGTGTTTGCAACCCCGGCAATATGGCGGAAATAACCTTGAAGGGGTCTATTGTGTCGAGGTCCATCCAGGGCTCGAAACTTGCAGTATCCCGATATCCACAGGATATCAGATTTTAATTTTGGATACTGGGTATCATAAGCTCAGTATCCCAACTGGATACTAGGAAAATTTAGAAATTGCGATGGTAGATAATCATCTAGATGTTTGGCATGTTTCCGAACTTCAATGTCTACAGATTTTGGCAGAATATTAAAAAAAACATTTGATAAACGGTGCAGTGCGTTATTTTCAATTTTTCGAATTTCAATACATATTTTTATTATTCAAACTAAAGGCCTGGTTTTTGCTTAGCAACTGAAGACGTGGTTGCATTGAAATATAGTATCCCAGATTTGGATACTAGATATTCTATTTCCAGTCGTTGAATACTGGAAATTGAATATCTACTATCCAAATCTGGGATAATATATTTCAAGAATGGATACTAGATTCTATGGTGCTGGTATCCACTTGGATACTAACAAAAATTTCAAGTTTCGAGCCCTGCCATCTGGGCAGGGTGTTCAAACTCATCATGAACACAAATTTGGATCGAAAAGCTTTTAGTTCAGACATGCGAACTGGCTGATACGATTCCAAAATGATCCTTCCGAAATCATCAAGTTTGACAGGTTGCAATTGGATTGGCTGGTTTAAAAGTTCTCAAATGGGGCATCCCAAAAAGATATCCCATTAAAGTAATATTTATTACAGTATTATAATACAACATGACCGAAAAGCTGAATGTCGTTTGTTTGTCCGAAAAATTAGCATCGCACACGGTTTATTAGAGGCACTTTCAGTAATAAACAAGCACTTTACTTGCTACAGGGGAACTCCGGACGGAGACACGTTGACGTCGACTCTCTTTCCAACTGTGTAGGCTCTGACGTCCCTTGCAGCTATTCACAAAACAGCCATAATTAATATGTTTTTTTGTAAACATGTACGGGTTTTCTAAAATCTCAGAACATGCATTAACTAATGAAACCATGCGAGTAGCATTTGCCAGATATATTTTACTATTTCTGCCGCAACCAAAACAATTACTTACAAATAACAACAACATACAAATACTTACAACGATTTGTAAGTTAGGATCCGTAATTTTGGTAAATGTTCCCACAGTTTATCAGGGTTGACCTGCGTGGGTAACACGTGCTAATTTCTCGGACAAACAAACAACACGTAAGATTATTAAGTAAGATTATTATAATATAAACATGGATAGTACTTTGGAGCACAAGCATATCGTTTAACCATTAAAGTAATATTTATTACAGTATTTTAATACAAGAAAAGCTGAATGTCGTTTGTTTGTCCGAAAAATTAGCATCGCACTACACATGTTACCGCAGGTCAACCTCGAAAAGGGTGGATTGACATGTTTCAGTATAACATAGTGGTTAGCCACAAAAAACTCACCATAATGTAGCCATTCCCCTGTTCGGAAGGAAGCCAGCTTTTCAACTATATGCTTCCGTCCTAGATGGAATTATTTGTATGATCCAATTCCCTGTGAAATATTAAATAAAGAGTTATTCAAGCAGCCACTGGCTAGTTCACCTTTCAAGAGCTTCCCGAGGCAATCTTTTTTTGCAACTCTGTGTTCCACGACTAGATCTTCCACGACTAGATCTTCCACGAGTGAATCTTATTATATTCCAAAAGTTCGAACCAATTATGGATTATTTAATATTAGATATCAAGGTCCAACTATATGGAATTCTATACCTAAAGAAATTAGGTATGCTTCCCTTTCCAAATTCAAAAATCAATTCAAAAATGATTATTTTCAGACATACTAACCTGGGGCCGGTTGTATAAAACTCTTAATCACTTTTTTAATCACTATTTTGTAGTTAAATAGTGATTAACTCTCAAATACGTGCTTCTTATTGGATGACGTTTCCACTAACTATAGTTAACTTTAATCACTTTTTTATACAACCGGCCCCAGAATGATATAATTTACTAAGGAGTCTGTTACCAGTTGCAAATGCATCTAAGAATGATTGTGTGTTGTGTGTCTTTGTTGCCATTTTTACCGACTCACTTATTATAATTTTATTACGGTATTAAAAAGTAAACTGGCATCCTGGTATTTTTAGCTATCCCAGGTTATTTCAGGATTGCCAGGACCCTATAATAAATTGTAAAATGTTTATTTATTTAATGTCTTTTATTGTTGTAAAAATGGGTCAATAAAGTTTTTGTCTTGTCTTGTCTTGTCTTGTGGGCTAAATATGGAAATCATGCGCAACGCTAACCTACTCCCATTGCTCCAAATATAAAATCAACTGGAAAACAAACGGGTCCGAAATCGGCTCTAGCTGTTCAATCTTTAATTTCCAGTCGTTTAAAAGTCAATTTTCAGTCTCTTGCCTTCCATGCTTTGGGTATGAGATTGATGTTGCATAAAACAAAAATGTTTTACAGTATAAAATCAGAAAATTATTTTATTTATTTATTTTTTATGGTAGACCGTATTCTGTGGCCAATTATCGTTCACTTCCGCTGCCCCCATTCGGGACCTACTTTTAGTTTACATAAATCTATAGTTTTTGATACACTGAGTACGAATTCACTTGTTGTCACTCGCACAGACCCGCAGTTTTTTTGTATTGTACGATCAAACATCAACATTTTTTATTAAAATTTCCGCCATTTTGTTCAGGAAACTTCATGTTATATTTAACAAATATAAAACATTTTTCGTGTTGATATACAGCTATATCAACACGAGTGGAATTGGGAAAACGAGAAATTGTATGGAAACACGACGCCCGAAAGGCGGAGTGTTTTCATACAATTTTGAGTTTTCCCAACTTCCACGAGTGTTGATATAACTATATATCAATACGGAAAAAATGTTTTATATAAAACAGCCATAATTAATATGTTTTTTGTAAACATGTACGGGTTTTCTAAAATCTCAGAACATGCATTAACTAATGAAACCATGCGCGTAGCATTTGCCAGATATATTTTACTATTTCTGCGGGAACCAAAACAATTACTTACAAATAACAACAACATACAAATACTTACAACGATTTGTAAGTTAGGATCCGTAATTGTGGTAAATGTTCCCACAGTTTATCACCCAAAATTTTTAACATGGCATTTACGTCTCCCATAGCTCTGTGACGATACATAAAATTAAAAAACATAAAATTTATGAAATAATGTGAGTAAAACAGTTTTTTCACTAAACTAACAATTACTATATCGCCGACTTTGCTTCACAGCAAATCCTCCTGTCTAACCTACCGGGAAATTTTTCTCCAGGATAAAAAAGGCTATAGAGCCCATCCATGCCCAACCTCGCTGTGTCCTGGAGCTCGGGCAAATCTTCTTGTTGTAGCTGAAAAAAATATGAAAAAATACATCAAATAAATATAAATAGATTTTAATTATGTTAATTGGACATGTATAACTCACTTCTTGGCACAACAGAAATGTATCTGCAAAGGCCAGATGCAGATACTTCATTTCGTAAAAATGGCCAACATACCGCTCCACATTGCATATGAAAATTTCAAAATCGAACTTGAAACCTCCATGCGCGCACACAATACTAAAAAAACCCAAAATCACACATGATAGGTTTTTGCAACCGCATGAATATTCTAGTCAGACTTATTCTGTATCGTATGAAAAAGCAACGCAATTTTGAGAATGCGGAAATGCTATCTCATATTTCTGATCACAATGACATTGGGATGTCCGGAAAAAATTTTGGACCCCTAAAATGGTACACTGACCGAAATTTTTTGGCGACGAGGGGGGGGGGAGGTCGCGAAAAATAAATTGTTGTGTACTATTCCCTCTCTTTCTCTCTCCGGTGTCCTAAGTGAAACTTGTTTTCTTTTTAGCTGTGAAATCTGGCATAACAAAGAAAAGGCTTATTGATCCTAACGTAAATGAATTCAAAGTTGTTTACAAAAGTATGATGAAATGGCTTAAAAACCGTGTACAAAAGGCGCGTGAATGGTATAAAAAACGTGATATATCCAAGGACGTTCGCCCAGGTATGGCTGTTGCGGAAACATTAAGGGTTAAGGCAAACATTAAAGATAACTGCCTAAAAAGCCAGTTCAATTGTGCATGTTATGTGTGGTTGGAACCATATCTAAAACTGCTTTAATTAACGAGATTTTACAAATCAAGTTCCTCCAGTATATTCTCGTTTTCCTCAGTCGCGCGACGTACTTAATCAGTTTCAGCTTCGGGAATGTAACGTGTACCCCCCCCCCCATTTCTCTACGGATTTAGCCTTTTTCAGAGAATGGTTTTTTTGTCTACGCCCCTGCATATTATATTTTTTATACAATTGGTCCTTGAAAAGGACTTCTTGCAAGCTAGAGTCAGATTTCAGACTAGAGTCATATTTCAAAAGAAACCGCGTGTCTGACATTTTACAGCAACCTACATTGGCGCGCACAACGTTTTAGCCACAAATCCGTTGTTTTCTCAACAGAAACAAAAGGAATTTCAGTTAAAATTCTTACCTGATGAATATTCAAAATGTTTATCTCTTTTTCACGACTTTCAGTGCTCTTAATAGCGAAATAAAAAGCCTTTTGTTTTGTCACCGCACGCTGCGTTTGAAAATGTCGGCTGTCAAAATCAGAATTGAAATCACCTCAAATATTTTAAAATTTTAGAACTTGTTGTTCAAGTCCAAAAACTCTGTAACCCAAGAATACAGTGTTTGTACCTCTTTGAAGTTTTTAAATAGCTCAAATATGTTTGGAAAAACACGAAGTACAAAAATTACTAATTAAAATATAAACAAAGGATGAAAAAGGTGAGAAAATTCCCTCTAAGCCAATCAGAATAAGTTTAACACCTATGCCTTTAACTTACAGCCATTCTTTTCGAGGTTGACCTGCGTGGGTAACACATGCTAATTTTTCGGACAAACAACACTAAGTAAGATTATTATAATATAAACATGCATAGTACTTTGGGGCACAAGCATATCGTTTAACCATTAAAGTAATATTTATTACAGTATTATAATACAACATGACCGAAAAGCTGAATGTCGTTTGTTTGTCCGAAAAATTAGCATCGCACTACACGTGTTACCCCCCCGCCCCCCCGCAGGTCAACCTCGAAAAGGGTGGATTGACATCCTTGTTTCAGTATAACATAGTGGTTAGCCACAAAAAACTCACCATAATGTAGCCATTCCCCTGTTCGGAAGGAAGCCAGCTTTTCAACTATATGCTTCCGTCCTAGATGGAATTATTTGTATGATCCAATTCCCTGTAAAATATTAAATAAAGAGTTTATTCAAGCAGCCACTGGCTAGTTCACCTTTCAAGAGCTTCCCGAGGCAATCTTTTTTTGAAATCAGAAATGGATCAATGTTTTTGAAATCAGAAATGGGTCAATAGAAATCCATAGATTCGTGCATAGCATTGTGATTGTTGCTCAAAATGAAGCCTATGTCTTGTATAGACAGTTAGACACACTCAATATTTTTCTTACCTACAATACGTTCTCCACATGTCGAACAAAAATAACCACATTTCCTGCAAAACATTTTTTCGGAGCAAATCGTCGTAACAAGGGCGAATTTCGTTCTCGCATAATTATAGCACGTTTGTTTACATTTTTCCCTCTAAGCCAATCAGAATAAGTTTAACACCTATGCCTTTAACTTACAGCCATTCTTTTCGAGGTTGACCTGCGTGGGTAACACGTGCTAATTTTTCGGACAAACAAACAACACTAAGTAAGATTATTATAATATAAACATGGATAGTACTTTGGAGCACAAGCATATCGTTTAACCATTAAAGTAATATTTATTACAGTATTATAATACAACATGACCGAAAAGCTGAATGTCGTTTGTTTGTCCGAAAAATTAGCATCGCACTACACGTGTTACCCCCCCGCCCCCCCGCAGGTCAACCTCGAAAAGGGTGGATTGACATCCTTGTTTCAGTATAACATAGTGGTTAGCCACAAAAAACTCACCATAATGTAGCCATTCCCCTGTTCGGAAGGAAGCCAGCTTTTCAACTATATGCTTCCGTCCTAGATGGAATTATTTGTATGATCCAATTCCCTGTGAAATATTAAATAAAGAGTTTATTCAAGCAGCCACTGGCTAGTTCACCTTTCAAGAGCTTCCCGAGGCAATCTTTTTTTGCAACTCTGTGTTTGTGGGCTAAATATGGAAATCATGCGCAACGCTAACCTACTCCCATCTCAACGTAAATCGTCCACGGTGAACCGCTGTAAGATTGTTTCAATATCTGTCAAAGAGAACACAAAAACAGACATTAAAGATCAAACGAGTCATATCTTTCGATGCTCAGACTTCTGAAGTGAATCATGACAGAATTTATATGTAGTAACGTTTAAAGAGAAAAGGAAACAACAACCTTCGTTCTCATCTCTCCGTTTCTTTTTCTTCGACTTTCCGTCTACACGGCTAGAGCCTAAAGGTGCCGATAAAATGGAAAAAAAAAACGGCGGTCTAATTTGTATCGCAACAAAAGATCATTTCAACTACATAATCATAACAGCCTTTTCAGTTTCTCAATATCTTTCCTCGTGCTCAACATATTTCTGTTTTTAAAATATATTGTAGCTAGTCCAATATCTGTTTGTTTCTTCACTAAACGTGCAGACTCAATCGATATTCAAGACTCAATCGATATTTTGCAAACGAGAGAAAATATCGTGAAACCGAAGAACGCCTTGATGGTTTATTAGAGGCACTTTCAGTAATAAACAAGCACTTTACTTGCTACAGGGGAACTTCGGACGGAGACACGTTGACGTCGACTCTCTTTCCAACTGTGTAGGCTCTGACGTCCCTTGCAGCTATTCACAAAACAGCCATAATTAATATTTTTTTTGTAAACATGTACGGGTTTTCTAAAATCTCAGAACATGCATTAACTAATGAAACCATGCGCGTAGCATTTGCCAGATATATTTTACTATTTCTGCGGGAACCAAAACAATTACTTACAAATAACAACAACATACAAATACTTACAACAATTTGTAAGTTAGGATCCGTAATTGTGGTAAATGTTCCCACAGTTTATCACCCAAAATTTTTAACATGGCATTTACGTCTCCCATAGCTCTGTGACGATCTAAAAAACATAAAATTTATGAAATAATGCGAGTAAAACAGTTTTTTCACTAAACTAACAATTACTATGTCCCAAGTGAAACTTGTTTTTTTTAGCTGTGAAATCTGGCATAACAAAGAAAAGGCTTATTGATCCTAACGTAAATGAATTCAAAGTTGTTTACAAAAGTATGATGAAATGGCTTAAAAACCGTGTACAAAAGGCGCGTGAATGGTATAAAAAACGTGATATATCCAAGGACGTTCGCCCAGGTATGACTGTTGCGGAAACATTAAGGGTTAAGGCAAACAATAAAGATAACTGCCTAAAAAGCCAGTTCAATTGTGCATGTTATGTGTGGTTGGAACCATATCTAAAACTGCTTTAATTAACGAGATTTTACAAATCAAGTTCCTCCAGTATATCCTCGTTTTCCTTAGTCGCGCGACGTACTTAATCAGTTTCAGCTTAGGGAATGTAACATGTACCCCCCCCCATTTCTCTACGGATTTAGCCTTTTTCAGAGAATGGTTTTTTTGCGATTGGGGGGGGGGGGCGGTCGCCCCCCGCCTTGGCTACGCCCCTGCATATTACATTTATGTTTGTCCGAAAAATTAGCATCGCACTACACGTGTTACCCTCCCCCCCCCGCAGGTCAACCTCGAAAAGGGTGGATTGACATCCTTGTTTCAGTATAACATAGTGGTTAGCCACAAAAAACTCACCATAATGTAGCCATTCCCCTGTTCGGAAGGAAGCCAGCTTTTCAACTATATGCTTCCGTCCTAGATGGAATTATTTGTATGATCCAATTCCCTGTGAAATATTAAATAAAGAGTTTATTCAAGCAGCCACTGGCTAGTTCACCTTTCAAGAGCTTCCCGAGGCAATCTTTTTTTGCAACTCTGTGTTTGTGGGCTAAATATGGAAATCATGCGCAAATTGACTAAAAGAGTTATTTACCAAGGTGAAGGAAAAAGAGAAACAACTAGTGAAAAAAATTTATTACAGATAAAAATGTGGCAAATATTTTTACATTTACAAATAACATACTAATTTACCGCTTCTACCATTTTTAAATACTAATTTAGTCTATTTATCTTTTTAACTTATGACATTTTTCATTGTTCTCAGTTTAAGAAATGTACGTTTCTTATATTTTCATACTTTTAGAAAATTTTGAGACATAAAATTGTACTATATTATATTACCTATATTATGTATTTAAAAAATAGAAAATTCTGTATGGTATGCACTACTAACATAAGTTTTTTTCTGTCATTCCTATACACAACTATGTTTATATGACGCGCCAAAGCGGACAAAAATACTTCATTTGAAAATATAATACTTCATTTAGAAATATAATATATCTTGTTGAAAATTAATACTTCTTTCAAATATATAATACTTGAAACAGTAAATACATAAACCAATATGGAAATATATACCGGTGTCAAAATATAAACCGGTTTCAAAATATAAACCGGTTTGAAAATATAAACCGATTTCAAAATATAAACCGATTTCAAAATATAAACCGGTTTCAAAATATAAACCGATTTCAAAATATAAACCGATTTTGAAATATAAATCGATTTCAAAATATAAACCGATTTCGAAATATAAATCGATTTCAAAATATAAACCGATCGCGGGCGCACAATAAGCTGCTGACCGATTGCAGGCGCAAGTTATACGTAATTGGCTATTGGCAGGAAATAAATTTAACAAAAACAAAGCGAGCTGCAAGCATGGCGGAGCAGCTGTTGAACCGTTTAATAAATGCAGTTGAAAATATTAGATCTGCAAATAATGGCACTGGAACCAATCAAAACCGTGAAAGGAATGAATCAGTGGAGAGTGAAATAAATCACTTGTTTCCTAGCATTGCTTCAGTGAGACAAAACAACCAGTCAAGTTTGTCCCAATCGTCCGTGAATCTCTCGCCAACAAAGATAAATTGGTCAGGTATCAGTTTCCATTTAATGCCATAGATCTGTAACTATCTTCAATCAAGTTTACATTGCTAACAATAATAACCTTTTAACTGGCAGTACCCTACCACTGACGAGTAAAATCGTCTGGCGTTAGACAGAGTAAATACTAAAAGTAGGGCGCATTGCCAGTTCATGGGTTAAAGTTAGTACTCATTACTGGTCTTTGGACGTTGTGCAGTTCAACATATGAAACTGATTTTGGTTGGTCAATTGTCAAAACCTCAAATTGTTCTTTTCATCTAGCACTGTGATGTTGAATGATGTTGTTAAATGAAAGAAAAACTTTCCTTTTTTTTCAATATCACCACACTTAACTTCATAATAGTTAGGTTGTTGTGAGTACACATTAGACCAGGATTGGTATCTTAAAATATAAACGAAACAGGTTATTAATTCAAAATGTAATTAAAATTTAATTTAGATCAATTTGTGTAAAAGAGTTGTTAGCTCCAAGGATACCTGTCCTCAAGGATCTGGAAGAAGGTCTGCAGCACTTCGACCTTCTCTGTAGTATGAAGAACCATCTTGCGCTGTTCAAACAATTGTTTACTCCAAGTTCTATTTATGAGATCTCAGCACATACCTTCCTGGATGGACTCCTTGTCATGTATAGTGCCCAGCAGGCACTGAAAGAAAAAGAGGAAGATATTTTTAAATATTTCACCGATTTTATTCTTACTCTTGAACATGGGGGTATTTGCTTGTATTTGCTTTATAATATTATAGTTATTAATTGTGAGCTTCAGGATGGCAAATGCTTAAGCTGTTAAGCTCTACATTCGATAAAAGACCGGCAAACCAGTTATTTTAGCAACTAAACTAAAGTTTGTGAACCTGAGCAATCAATTTGCAACTGCATGTTTATTACAGAAATTAACGCAGTTCAAGCTATTGTAAATGAGTTTTGCCCAACTGTCCCCTGTTGCTGTCACGTTGTTTTATGTTTGAAGTCAAAAGTGTTTTTAAGTAAGTAAGTTAAATTAATGAAAGTAAAAGTAAGTAAAAGTAAGTTAAATTAATGAACTTTTATTTTTATCTCTTATACTAGGAATTGATGAAGCACCTGATTTATCACTCAGACATGTGGTTAAGTTTGTTACTGGAACATATCAGATGCCTCCCATTGGGTTTCCCTCACGAATTAAAATCAAATTCCTCCATGGCTGTGCAGTTGGATGCAAGTGCAGACCTGTATCATCAACATGCTCCTTAACACTTACTTTACCAGTACATTTATGCCGCTCTGAAGAACTTGGGGATCTGCTTATTTCAGCTCTAACCGAATGCTGTGGATTTGACAAGGTTTAAGATTTTTAACAACAGGGAACTTTATAATGTACAGTACTCGCTGTATGCTCACTGAACATATGTATAGACACTATTTGCATGATTGTGCTTTTTGCAGGGATGGGATTATTGAAGGTTGGATGATTTTGATCAACACAGTTCATCATTAGCTGTATGATTTTCCTAGTGCTGAATTGAAAACAAAAGACTGTTTAATTAAGCAACCATGAGGTTGTAACCTTTTTGATTATTTCCTTTAACCCATTAACTGGCAGTACTCTACGACTGACGAGTAAAATCGTCTGGCGTTAGACAGAGTAAATACTAAAAGTAGGGCGCATTGGGGCGCAATGCCAGTTAATGGATTAATTACCTGTTTGATTTTACATCTTACGTCGTACAGCTTTTCATCACATTTGTCCCGTGTCGGCAAAGCATGATCATGTGTAGTGACCCTCATCAAGTTGTGAACATTGCAACATCTTTGGTATAAGACAATTTACATTTATTAATGTTATAGTTTAAGGGGAGTTGTGTTTGTAATGACAGCCAATGAAGATATGTCACATATTCTAAAACATAATTTGAAACTGTTGGCATACAAGTGGTTCTCATTGTTCTTTAAACTGCAGATTATAAGCCCTCCGCTTATAAGCCTGTCCGTTTATTAACCCCCACCCAATCCCACTCACTAGTAATCTGGCTATGCTGGTATCACTATGAGATTATTTAGTTCAATGTTTTAAGCGTGAATGAGATCATACAAGTTGTGTTGACAGCAGATATCTGACTTGTTGACATACAAGTATTTGTGATGCAAATGGAGATACCAGTAGTGAGGAAGAAGTGCTTGATTAATTAGAGACCAGCAAATAAAAACATACAGTACATTGACAATGCTGTATGTTAGTCCCAACTTATTTCCCAAAAGGTTTTAAAATTTTAATAATGCTTATAAGTCCGCCACCCCCCACCTATTACAAGATTCCCTGTGTATAAGCCCATCAGAATCCTTTACGAAATTGTATGTATTAGCCCAGGGCTTATAATGCACAGTTTATGCTATGGCTTTTGCTATAGTACAGTATGCTATTTGTTATAATGATTTATTGTTCAAACCAACAATTTTATAATATTGTAATATCCTTTGTTACAGCAATTTACAAAAACTTACAGTACATATTGTTCATCGATCGGAATAATCGGATTACTTTTCCTCAAATGATATTTTCAACTACTTTCCACATCGCTGTCAAAAAAATTATTAACAAATGCAACTGTTCTTTGATATAAATGAACACCATTGTCATTGTCCTCGCTTAACGGTGAAATCTCATCTGTAAGTGCTCGGGTTTCTTCCATGCTGAGTTGGATTGTTGATCTCGGAACAACAACATTATTACTTGTTTCTATTTGGGGTCTTGGGCCATCATCGTCGATACCATAATGATCAAAATTGATGGTGTCAACGTCAAGGACATCTCTTACAACTGTATAATTTGATTCAGCAAACTCGTAAAAGCCAGCTGTCCATGACTGTAGAGGACTTTTATTTCCTTGAGTTGACATTGGATGGTTATTCCACTGTAATGTGAAATAATCTAATGCCCACTTTACACGAGGAATATAAATATACTGTAATGCAAAAAGATGCAGTTCATTGTCTGGGTCTAGAATATCTTGAGACTCCATAAAGTAAAAGAGATTATAAAAATACTGCAAGACATAGGCAAACACATCCTTCCACATTCTCTCAGTGCGTTGATTATGTATCGATCTTCCTGTTATGACAGGGTTTGTTGTAATACCATACTTGTGAAGCATGAACCTGGCCACTTCCACATTTTCTGTACCATGATCTGTGCGTATTCGCCGAGGGTAGTGAAAGGTGTTTACAGCACTTTGGAATGACTCCAGCACTGTTAGTGCCTCATTGTTGTTAGAACATTTAAGGAAGACAATTACCCTTGAAAAGCCATCAACACAACCATGGATGACCATTCTCCACCTGATCAGCTTGTGGTGACCATCCAGATGCCTATTAAGACAACATATAGAATAAAATTTCATGATTAACCCATTAGTGCGCAAGACTAAATACCCTTGACAGGTAAAATATTCTTGTGCTTATTGCAGCTTAATCCAGTAACTGGCAGTGCTCTACCACTTGCGAGTAAAATCGTCTGG